>CM064503.1:54943121-55005563 GCA_032716605.1 Paralithodes platypus | reverse complement strand
ACTTTTACAATACACATTACTCACACACAAGACAACACTATTAATACTTTCATGTATCAATTAACTGCACTGTCGTTTTGCTGCTGTGTCCGGAGTTCTGTTGCGTAGGGCGCATACGGACTCGGAGGGGAGACAGAGTGAGAGAAGCGAAGGAGCCTATGCGGTAGTAGGCGACCGGCGCAGTACTGTTGCCTGCAACCTTTTAGTTATTCCAAGTATAGATTCATTATTATAATAAGTGACTACTGTTTATGTTCCTCCCATGTGTATTATTGGTATCTACTGGATCATGAACATCTTGTATGCTACATGCTAGTGCATGTTAGTAGGGGACAGTTAGTGTAGTGCACGCGCTTTCAAGTAGGCGTGTACATTTGTCATTTAGCATTTCACTGTCATACCTTTAGCCTGCTTCTATTCTACATTATTAGAGGCTTAATATTAACGTAGTTTCTTGAGTATTGCATTTCTTTAGTAATAACGTAACCTATAAATGTCTGGGGGAGTTTAGCCTCATAGCCTACCCCTGTTGTACACTTTCGCCGAGTTAAGGATCCTCGTTTCCGTAGACGATAACTCTGTAGGGCGTTGGTGCTTTTGTTGTCTGGAGCATATAGTATTTGGGACTGGAATCGAGAGTGTCGTTGTCACTTAAGCCATTTCTGTCCACCGATCAAGAATCCCGAATATGTATTGCCGATCCAGCCGTAACAAAATGGCGACCTTGCACAAGATTCAGTAGTATCCTATCACATGTTTTTTGGGGAACTATTCTATGCTACCTAGTAGAGCTGGCTAGAATTTTCTTGCATATTGGAGGAATTTTTATTGTGTCATTATTGTATTGGTGGACTTGCAGCTTGTTTCGTTAGGTGTCTAGAGTAGAGTCATTCAAGCATCTTTAACATTTTGTGAGTCGAGACTGCAATTAGTAATAAGCACTTTTTTTTGTTTATGAACAGCAATTGTATAACCAGCACTATGTCTAATGACTCATCATTTACGGGGGAGGATACCACGGTACAGCCTAGTGACCAGCAAGTACAGCAGATATTTAGGGAGGGGAGTGTTATAAGTGGAGAGAGGGATGCCCGGGCATTTTTGCAGACACCTTTGACCGAACAGCGCCTGCAGGCTATTTGATTGTTACGGTCTTCGCTGTTTAGCCACGGTTTTGGGGCGGGACTGTCCTGACAGTTGGCCCAGAAGAATTTGGTGGCATGTTTGTTGGCTGATGCCGATGGGGCGGTGGGTGGCGTGGGGTCTTGGGGGGTTCCCTCCAAGCCTCCATTCCACTCTACCCCTGAGCTGGGCCCTCAGCCAGCGAGTCTTAGCACGATGCAGCAGGAGGGTTCTCAATGGCAAGCTGGCTTACCCGTAAACACGTCTCAGTGTGGATCCCCCATTTTGTGCTCTCCCCCCCAGGCCTGTCTCCTGAGGTGTTATTTCAGCTAGAACTAGCTAAGCTTAAGCTGCAGGAGACTCAGATACAACAGGCTAGTATAGAACGCATAGAGGTTGCTAGAATCCAAGCCAATCAGGATGCAACCAGGTACCAGGCTGAAATGGATGTCGAGAAGTCTAGAGTAGAGACCACGGGGCGTCATCTCGGTGGTGGGCACCGGGTTACAGACTCACTTTCGCATTTAATTAAGTTAGTACCCGCATTTGATGAGACAGCAGTGACTGAGTTTTTTGCTCGTTTCGAAAAGAAGTGTCGTGAGTAGGACTGGCCGGAGGTTAAATGGGCAGCATTAGTTTCATCACGTCTAGTGGGTAAGGGGTTGTAAGACTAGGATGCACTGTCACTGGACGAGAGTGTCGTGTATGGACTGGTGAAGGAGGCTGTGCTGCGGGCCTACGAACTGCAACCCGAAACTTATAGATTGAAGTTCCGTGGCGTGAATAAGAAGAGCGACGTCAGTTTTATGGAGCACGCACGGGACTTAACAGATGCATGTAATAACTGGTTTCGGTCCGAGCACGCAGAGTCGGCTGAGGAAATTAAGCAACTTTTCTATCTGGAACAGTTTTACAAATGTACTGGAACCGATCTAACGCTGAACATTAAGGAAAAATGTCCCAAGACAGTAGAGGAGGCTGCCAAGATGGCAGACCTCAGATTATCATTGAGTCGTGGTTGCGGTGCCGCTCAGAGGGCTGAGTCAGGGCAGAAGGGGCGCTATACCCCACCCACCAGAGTCTTCGATAATAACAAATCCTATGACACACATAACCACACTAAAAGCATTGCACCTAATAACACCTACAAACACAAGCCTCTCCCGTTTACTAAAGGTCAGGCCCCTTCTTCGCCCGCACAAGGGAAGAAGCCCATTGGGGATGTGAAATGTTCCAAATGTCAGAAGCTAGGCCATTATTCACGTGAGTGCCCTAGTAACACTCCCGCTAAGCGGGTGTCATTGGTTCACAGTATCGGTGTGTCTCTGAAGGCTGCAGCAACTGCCCGGGGTAGGTTGTCAGCAGCTGAGGCACACGCGGTAAAGAAGCGTACGGAAGGCTCCTCACCTGTCCGGGACACTTTCTGTAGCCTTCGGGGACAACGGGTTTGTGAGCTGGGGGAGTGAACTACGGAGGGTTGACTTGTTGAGGGATACGGGGGCTCCGCAAACTTTGTTGAGGAACTTCACAGGGAAACCGTCAATGCGGCCAGAGTTGTTGTGGTGCAGGGTATAAATGCTACGAGGTCATACCCACTTGTGAGGTTGGAGTTGAGAGTGGGAGAGGTGTGCAGGGAGCTGGATGTAGGGATCGTTGAGTGTTTGCCAGTTGAGGGCGTCGACCTTCTTCTCGGCAACGACTTTGCGGTGCCCACTTCCGGGACTCCACCCTTAGTCGTTGCCGAGAGGGCGGCCGACGTGGATGGTGAGAAATCGGGAATGGGTTGGGAGGTGCCAACAGGATGATGATGGCCTGTGTGGTAACCCGATCTCGCTCTGCGGCTCCTGCACAGCCTAGCACTCAACCTCGGGGACAGTGGAGGAAGGATCAGGAGAATGTTGCTAAGGGCAGGAAAAGGGACATTGATTCTGCTGCACTTCTCGGTGATTCGGTACGTGGACCTATAATAAACACGGGAGTTGACTCTGGCCCAGAGATGGTGTGTAACAAGGCAGAGTTGGGTAAGACTTCGCGTGAGGCAAGAGCTGTAGCGAGAGCCACTAAGGCAGTAGAGCCTACTAGCCGGGGTAATGTCTTATTACAAAACCATCTTGATGCATTGACGCCCGGGGACATATATGAGCAGCAGCTGCAAGACGCTAGCCTAGCTCGTTATAGCAATGGTGCCATAGAGTTGGAGGAAGATGGGGATGCGAAGCCGGGAGATTTCTTTAGGCTCAACAGGATATTGTACCGCAGATTTTTTAGACCCCAAATCGAAGTGGGAGGGCGGTGCGAGGGTAGTAGACCAGGTGGTTGTTCCAAATAAGTATAGAGAGTCCTTATGTGTCTGGCGCATGATGTGCCGGTGGCGGGTCATTTGGGGGTAACAAAAACATTGGCGGCATTGGGCAGGTTTTTCTGGTGGCCTGGGGTCAAGGCTGATGTCTGTGCATGGGTGGCTGGGTGTGCGACCTGCCAGACAACGGGGAAGCCTAACCAGACAATCCCGAAGGCACCTTTGTTTCCCATACCTGTCACCGGGCCTCCGTTCAGCAAAGTTGTAGTAGATTTGGTTGGCCCTTTCCCGCCTACTAGTAGTGGCAATAAATTCCCGTTGACAATCATGGATGTGGCTACGAGATACCCGGACGCATACCCCATGAGAAACGGCTCGGCAAAGGCAGTTGTTAAAAACTTATTATTGTTCTGTTCCCGTTATGGATTTCCACGTGAGGTGCAGTCAGACCAGGGGAGCAATTTTACATCCAAATTGTTCAAGCAAACCCTTCAGTTGCACGGTATATGTTCTGTAGTGTCGTCAGCCTACCATCCCGAGAGTCAGGGAGTCTTGGAGCGGTGGCACTCGACCCTGAAGAGTATGCTACGCTGTTACTGTGCAGAACATGACACTGATTGGGATTTGGGTCTGCCGTGTGTTCTGTTCGCTGCACGTGAAGTCCCAGGAGAGAGCCTGGGGTTCAGTCCAAATCAGCTAGTCTTTGGCCATAATGTGAGAGGACCTTTAAGTATGGTGAAAGAGATCTGGGAGGGCGAAGAGAAGCCGGGGTCTGTACTTAAATATGTCCTTGAGAGCCGGGAGAGACTTATAGGTTGCATGGCAGCGGCAGGTAATAACGTGGTTAATGCACAGGCGGTCATGAAGCACCAGTATGACGCCAAGGTGAAGCTTCGGGAGTTTTCGGTGGGTCAGGAGGTAATGTTGCTTTTACCTTTGCCTGGACACCCCCTTTCTGCCAAGTTCATTGGGCCGTATGTGGTGGCTAAGAAACTGTCCGACCTTGATTATCTCGTTGCAAACACCTGACCGTAGGAAAAAACATCAGTTATGTCATGTTAACCTCATGAAAGAGTATGTGAGACGCCCCTCAGAGCCTCTCACTGTCCCTGTGCTGGCCTGCAGCGGCCAGGGTGGAGAAGGAGGTGGGGACAGTCATGCTGCTGAGGAGGATAGCTGGGACTGTGTCATTTCCGCGGAACAGTGGGCGGGGAATACTGAACAAGAGGCTAGGCAAGCTGTAAGTCACCTGCCTGAGCACCAGGGTGCTGCTGTCCTAGGCCTGTTCAGGTCATACCCCTCTGTTTTCGCCGAACACCCAGGTCTCACTACTCAGGTAACGCACGACGTGGACAGCGGTGATAATGTGCCCTTCAAGTCAGTGCCCTACCGTGTGCCCCCGGTAAAGTTGCCAGCTTTACGGGAGGAGTTAAAGTACATGGTTGAGAGAGGGATGATCACTGAAGGTTATGTGAAGTGGACATCACCCGTCACGTTGCAGCCAAAACCTGACGGCAAGGTGCGGTTCTGCATAGATTTTCGTAGGCTAAATGGCTTGACCACCACCAACCCTTACCCTTTGCCTCGAGTTGACGACAGCGTGGACAAGATAGGGAATGCAAAGTACCTTACTAAAATTGATCTTGTAAAAGGCTACTGGCAAGTACCCCTGTCGGACCGAGCTAAGCAAGTTTGTGGTTTTGTGGTAGATGGCAAGACCCACCAATGTAACGTAATGCCTTATGGGCTTAAGAACGCACCTGCCACGTTTTCAAAACCTGATGAACGATATTTGTGACGAAATCCCTAACTGCACGGTCTACCTTGATGACGTGATAGTATATGATGACGATTTTGAAAATCACCTAAGGCACTTAGAGACCCTGTTTAGGAAGTTGCACGATGCTGGGCTGGTGGTGAACCTGAGGAAGTGCGAGTTTGTAAAGGCTACTGTGCAGTATCTTGGCTTTGTGGTCGGGTTAGGCCGGGTGTGCCCCCCCCTGAGCAAGATACAGGCTATCAATATGTTTCCCAGGCCCACCACTAAGCGCCAGGTCATGCGGTTCCTAGGTATGATAGGCTATTATAGGCGCTTCATCCGGGGATACTCTACTGTCTTAGCACCGTTAACTGATCTACTGTCGAACTCAGTGAAGTTCTGTTGGGCTGCGGAGTGTCAGAGGGCTTTCGACCTAGTCAAGCACCTGCTGTGTACACATCCGATTTTGAGGGCCCCAGACTTCTCCAGGAGTTTTCAGCTGGCGACTGATGCCAGCGGTGTGGGTGCCGGGGCAGTGTTACTGCAGACTGATTCCGAGGGCTTGGAACACCCAGTGAGCTTCTTTTCTCGCAAGTTTAATTCGGCACAAAGGAATTACTCGACTATAGAGAAGGAGCTTCTGGCTATCGTTTTGTCGCTCAAACATTTCGAAGTTTATGTTCCAGCCTACGGCCCGGTAGTGACGATTTATACGGACCATCATCCCTTGAAATTCCTAAATCAGTTTCACAATCGGAATATGCGGTTGACCAGGTGGTCCCTAATGCTATCTATCTATCTATCTATTGCCTGACGCCGTGATCCCCGAAGGGGTGGCCACGAACGAACCGACCCCATGCACCTCTGTCCCCAGTCAGTCGACGCCCCTCCCCCCAACCAGCACCGCCTTCGTTCATGTAGTTCCTCACTCCATCCTTCCACCTCATATTCGGTCTACCTCTCCCCCTCTGTCCCTCCACCTCGCTCTCGTACACCTCTTAGTCCATTCTCCTCGCTTTCCCATACGTTCCATATGGCCGAAACCATCTCATTTGTTTCCTTTTCACACTTTCCAGCACATCTACCTCCACACCACACCTCCTTCTTACTTCTTAGTCTGTCTATCCCTCCATGTAACTCCGCACGCACTCCTTAAGTAATTCATTTCCACTGCTCTCACTCTTGGTCTGAGTCTCTCAACAACGTCCATGCTTCGCTTCCGTAAGTCAGTGTCGGGATTACCACACTGTCATGCAAGGACTTCTTCACTTCCATACTGACCACCCTATTTCTTGTTACTGCTTTTAGCGTTCCTACAACCCTCTCCCCTGTTGTACCCTCTCCCGCACCTCTCATCCATAGTCCCATCTTTACTCAACACAATGCCCAGATACTTAAAAGAGTTGACGATCTCCATAGCCTGACCGTTCAGCTTCACCTCACACTCTGTGACTTCAACCCCTTTCGAAGACCATAACCTTGCTCTTCCCCGTATTACCTTCAAATTCCGTTTTTTCGCACACTGTTCAAACTCATTTACCAGACCCTGCAACTCCCATTCATTATCACTCATAACTGTATCATCCGCAAACAGCAGTAGTAGGTAGCTTCCACTCAATTCCCTCCCTTTTCAGATACACCAACATTCACTGCTCTTGATAGTATTTCTTTCATGACTCCATCCATATATACAGTAAACAACCACAGGGACATCACACACCCCTGTTTCAAACCAACATTCAGTCAAAGAACTCGCTCTGCTCACTCTCTACACGTACTGCCGCCTTTGCACCCTCATACATGACCTTCACTGCTTTCAGCACTTGCCCTCGACTCCGTATATTCTAAGTACTTTCCACAAACCTTCTCTATCCACTCTGTCATAGGCCTTCTCCAACTCCATAAAGGCAACATACACCTTTTGTTTCTTCTCCAGATACTTCTCCACAACACAATTCAGGGTAAAAATTTGATCTACATCCTCTTCCCTTCCTAAAACCTCCCTGCTCGTCGCCTATCCATTTCTCCGTTCTCACTCTCACTCTCTCAATCACTACCCTACTGTATACCTTCCCTACTACGCTTAGAAGACATATTCCTCGGTGGTTACCACACACTCCTCTTTCCCCTTTGCCCTTATATAGGGGGACTATTATGCCAGGACTATTATGCCTAATGCTCCAAGAGTATAATCTCAACATTCAGCATATTGCCGGGAGTGAGAACGTGATAGCAGATTGTCTATCAAGGGTTGATGATCCAAGATAGTCGTGCACGGTGTGTGGGTTGAGCAGGAGTAAAATTAGGCTATCATAACGCCGTCCAAAAAGATTATAAAACAATAAAATAAACGAGAAAACTCTTTCTTTTTTTTAGTTTTGTAACTCTTTATTGTTGTAGCATGATGCATGCAATATTGTGTTTTATGTATAATTCACACTTCAGTTGTTGTGCACCTTTTGCAATTAGTGGCAGCTAAGGGTAGCAGGTCGGTTGGTTGCCTGTCAGATTTTGATAATGCTTCTAAGGTCGATTATCTAAAATCTTGGGGGGGCTGTGACGCACCCCAGTGCTGGGCAACGCAACCTGATTGTACTCCTTGGTACTCCACTGTACCGCCCGTGATCTGGCTACCGTCAGCCGCTATGTATATTGAGTGTAACAACTTATAACTATGTTCTTTGTATCTCTGCAAAGGTCTCGTCATGTGCTAACCAGTGGTGGGTTTTGTTTTAAGCCATGTCGAGACCTTCCATTTAATATGTAGTATCAATAGAGAAGTTGATAGATAGGATAATGGGAATTCAGAGAGAGAGAGTGAGTTGGGCTTCAGAGCAAGAGGGTAGCAACACGCCGCGCTCGCGGCCGGGTGGTTGCCAGACGTATGGACTGGTTGGCAGCCTTGCCCTTATAGCTAGGCGCGATAGGGTTGGTAGTCCATTGTTGCCTGCCTGGGCTGGGCCCATGTTGTCGTACAGCACACTGCCTGGAGGTTGGCTGTGTGTTCCTGGACTAGGTTGCCTAGAACCTTTGAGATTCTAACATCCCTTGCTCTCTCTCCCCACTTCTCACGGTTGCACTCTTTCTCTCTGACGACATTACTCTCATTTCATTCTTCTCTCTATTTAAATGCATAACCTTCCCTTGAGGTCCTAAAGGAGTTTCAGCACTCACCTCTCGTATTACTCTTAGGACAAGCATATATTTACATGTATTAGATTTAAGGGGTTAATGTGAACAGCGATCTTCTTGATGAGGATAGTTGGTGAACGTTCTACATGTTCACGAGTTATATGCCCTGCTCATCATCCCATTTGTGACTAGACTGGTGCCATGTGTAAGAGCCCGACCATGCCCAGGAGTTGTCTGTAGAGGGACGAGGACTTAGCCTTGATTTGCATACCGAGCCAGGAGCGAGTGTAGCACCCGAGACTACAGCTCGCTCGTAGTGCCGGTATAGTAGAGTAACGTAATTTATCTGTCCTTGTGTTCTCTACAGTCTTCTCCTGGGTTCTCGCTTTCGGTGCTGGGACTCGTTGTTCCTGTGACTTGGCCTGCTAGCTAGAACACATGGGGATGATGAGTGGGATATATCTTTATTTTACTATGCATTGCAGCTCTCTTTAAGTATATATCTATAACACTTTACAATACACATTACTCACACACAAGACAACACTATTAATACTTTCATGTATCAATTAACTGCACTGTCGTTTTGCTGCTGTGTCCGGAGTTCTGTTGCGTAGGGCGCATACGGACTCGGAGGGGAGACAGAGTGAGAGAAGCGAAGTAGCCTATGCGGTAGTAGGCTACCGGCGCAGTACTGTTGCCTGCAACCTTTTAGTTATTCCAAGTATAGATTCATTATTATAATAAGTGACTACTGTTTATGTTCCTCCCATGTGTATTATTAGGTATCTACTGGATCATGAACATCTTGTATGCTACATGCTAGTGCATGTTAGTAGGGGACAGTTAGTGTAGTGCACGCGCTTTCAAGTAGGCGTGTACATTTGTCATTTAGCATTTCACTGTCATACCTTTAGCCTGCTTCTATTCTACATTATTAGAGGCTTAATATTAACGTAGTTTCTTGAGTATTGCATTTCTTTAGTAATAACGTAACCTATAAATGTCTGAGGGAGTTTAGCCTCATAGCCTACCCCTGTTGTACACTTTCGCCGAGTTAAGGTACCTCGTTACCGTAGACGATAACTCTGTAGGGCGTTGGTGCTTTTGTTGTCTGGAGCATATAGTATTTGGGACTGGAATCGAGCGTGTCGTTGTCACTTAAGCCATTTCTGTCCTACGATCAAGAATCCCGAATATGTATTGCCGATCCAGCCGTAACAATTCACACACATCTCAAAGCATAGCCCTGTTTCTTATCTGTAAACTCGCGTTGAGTAGAGCTCTCCAGGTCAACTGGTTCAGTTGTGATGACAATTTCCGTGGAGAGAGATTCGATGCGATGTTAGCAATGTTAGACAATAACAAAGACTTGTTCGTGTTCTCCAAAACCATAACAACAAAAGTCGATCTTCTCCTTGTTTTCAAAGGTGCGCGTCGCTCCGACCGGCTTGTTTACATACGGTTCGACGCACGGCTTTCAAACCACGCTTAACCTAAGAAGTGCACATGGGGGGTATGAGACACCACACTCCTGTGCTGACGTATTTGAGCTGTTCCCATCACTAACATCGTTATTTTACCATAAATAGCATTAATACTTATCCATATGCGCCTATTATAGGTTGATTATAAAGGTATTAACCTGTTACATCAATAAAACAAGTGGAAACAGCGTTTGGATGGTCAAAATCGGCGATACAGGCCGGGAGTTACATAATGTATGGCTGAGGCAACCTCCCTGCCCTCCTCCCTTCCCCTTGTCTGGAGAGACACTGTTACGCAATAGTCTCTCTCTCGCTCTTTCCCACGCTTGGTAACAGTGATGACAACGCCCTGCTACCAACTCGCTAATGTTAGCACAAAAATATACCACAGAATAAGGGAATAACAGGGAAAATAGGTGATAACTGAAGGAGGGGAGGTGGAGGAGTGATATTTGGCATGGCCCAGGGGCAAAAAATTTGGGGGTTTTAAATGGATTTTTTAAAAGCCTTACTCTTAAGAGTCTCCCCGCAGTTCCCGGGTTAATAGGCTTTCAAGCTTACGGATTTTAAAATGACAACCGGGCAGGAAGGGTTAAGAAGTGCGTGCGGAGTTACATGGAGGGATAGACAGACGAATGAGGAAGTAAGAAGGAAGTGTGGTGTGGAGGTAGATGTGCTGGAAAGTGTGAAAAGGAACAACTAGAGATGGTTCGGCCATATGGAACGTACAGAAAGCGAGAGAATGACTAAGAGGGTGTACGAGAGCGAGGTGGAAGGACAGAAATACAAACATAATACGTAAAATTTTAAGACTGAGTGCTCCACACATACGTGCAGTTTCAGCCTCTTGTCCTAATGGCGGCGTTCCAGGCAACCCTGTTAAGGGCTGCTTCACTCGTCAAGTTCTTGAATTTGAGATCGGCACATATAGTCCGATCCCAGGTCTTCCTCGTTCCAACCCTTGGTGCAGCTCCCTCCACAATCACAGACCTGCATTTTTTCACCCAATTTTGTTCATCCATTCTCTCCACATGTCCATACCATCCCAGTCTACTTGTACGCATCACCTCGCTAATACTCTTTATACCTAAACGTCTCATCAGCTCAACATTTGTTATTCTATCCTGTAGCCTGGCCCCACACATCTATCTCACCATTCTCATCTCATTACGTTCCATTCTGTTGACATCCTCTACTTTAACGGCCCATGTTTCTGAGGCATACGTCATTGCACTTCTAACACATGAGGCATACACCTTTCCCTTCAGGTGGAGAGGCATTCTTTTCATGGTCAGGATTGGCAGCAGTTCTCTGAACTTCCCCCAGCCACATTTAATTCTAGCAACAGTGGCAGCCTCGGCCCCACCACCGGCAGAGATAGTATCTCCTAGGTAACAAAACTTGTTCACCAGCTCCAATGACTCATTTCCAAAATTCACAGCCACAGGATCATCACATAACACAAGCTCGCCTTTGCACACTACGCACTCAAATTTCTCTATTTCTGACTTATCCTTCGGCAGGGGTCCCTTTATTCTACTACAGCGCTTATTCCCATGGTGCACCCAGCGTCGACAGATGCTACATTGAATCGTGTTAACGCCCACACCCTTGCCACACACTGCACATGGGTATGCACCGCTCTTTTCCACATTGCCTCGTCTCAATCTACAATGCATAACCTTGGTTTTGTTAATATTAACTCTTAAACCCTTGCTCGCCATGCCCTCTCTCCATTCTCGGAATTTGGCCTCAGCATCTTGCATACTGTCAGCTATTAAGACTAAATCGTCTGCATAAAACAGTCCCAACGAGTTCCGGAGAGATAGAGGTACAGTAGACCGAACAATAGGTGGAAAGATGGAGGCGGTGCTGGTTGGGAGGAGGGGCGTTGACTGACTGGGGACAGAGGTGCATGGGGCGGTTCATTCGTGGCCACCCCTTCGGGATTCACGGCGTCAGGCAATAGATAGATCGATAGATTGTATGTCAAATTCATCATTAAAGACAAATAGGAACATTATTATGTTTTCAGGGACAGAACAGTATCTATCTCTCTATTTGCTGGATGCCTTACTCCCCTTTGTGAGGGTGGCCATACACAAAATGCCCCCAAGCGGACCTTTCTCCTGTGAGGACAACCCATGCCAGTTTGATAAAAGACTTGCAGGATTGACCACTAAACTTAGGGACCGTCCGACTCCGAGGCCTTCTATATATCATTTTAGCACTACTGTATTTATCTACAGTGGTGAGCGGCATTTTTGTGAGAGTTTTGGCTTAAGCCCGGCTTCCACTTTTGGCTTGAGCAAGAGCAGGCGCGCAAATAGTTAATTAACACCATAGTTACCGGTTGTTGTTGTTGTTGTTGTTCCCCAGGCTGCCTGGCCGAGCAGCCCCAAGGTCCCGAGCAAGGCCAAGGCCATAGAGCGCCCCCACAAAACCCTCCCTGCTTACCACTAACAAAGCCCGGCTGACTGAAGCCACTCTAAGGCAGGGAGCTGAGGAGGGCACAGAAACGCCCGGGAAACCAAAGCCCCACCCAAGGCCCTGTGCCCCTCAGCAATTATGAAGGGAAAGTTGAGGGGCAAGGGAAAAATGTGACGCTTTGGCTTTGGCATTGGAGGTGTGGTGGAGTGGTCATGCCACTGGATTGGTAATCCAATGGACCCGGGTTCAAATCCCGATATGTCAATGGGAAGATATTATTGGGATTGAATTAGTGCTGTACCGGTACCTAGTATCAGTGCATTACCACAAAGCCCACCGAAATGCCAAAAAAATACCCTCATTGTTCCCTGATTAAATAACACTGTATGAATATTCCCATATTCAAAATATGTTACAGGGGGACAATGCCTAGTGAGTTCACTGCTCAATAGGTGGCGTTCTGAGAGTGAGGGTCTGATTCTGGAGGGTGAGACAGTGAAGCACTTGAATGAAGCAACCAGCCACTTCAGAGATGGAGCTGCTTCGAGCCATGAATGGATGCTTCACATGTCTCACTCCCCAGACTGGAACAAGACCTCACGGGCTTCACCGTGTTGAGCGGTGGAATGTACAGGCTCTCAGCCTATGCCCGAGAGGGAGTAGTTGGAATATAGAAAAAAAAAAGAAAACAAAAAATCTGCCAACTTTTAGGTTGGCAGTAGGGAGGTCGATCCACGGAAAAGACGCCGTCACTTGAGATCTAGAAGATATATAAGTAAAAGGAACAGTCAGACTAAGCTATGGGTATGGCAGAGCCAGAGATCGTTCAGTTCTCAATCTGATAGACCAGCCCATCACCACATGACTAGAACCCAATCCTCTCAGCATCAGCTAGGAAAGGCCCTAGAAAGCCGCCTTTGGCGGGGGGATAGCTCCCCTATTTCATCTCCTTTCAGAGTTGGGCACCCGCCCATAGTTACCGGTAAAAGGCACAGGCTTGAATTCGTCCTAAAACCACTTAAGCCCGAATACAAATTCCGTCCATCATATATATTGCCAGCAGGGGTCAAATAACAGCTGGTCGTGGGATGGTTTCGGAAAATAGTCAAATTAAACGGGAACATAAACGCAAGCACACGAGTACAGTAATGTAAACATGAGTCATATGCCCGCTAACACAACCCTTACCCATATTACAAAAAAATAATCACCATAATGTACAACAAATTACCATAAAATAAATAACCATTAAACAAACTACCGTACTGGAAAATATATATATCACCATAAAATACTGTGGTAAGGATGTAGTATTCGGGCGTAACGCCCGCCTTCTTTACACTACTTGCACGCTTGCGATCATGTTCCCGTCTATTTTAATTGCCGTGGGATACAATAATAGGTTGAAAGCCCCTCTCAATCCCCCATAACTTATTGTTATCATCATATCCTTAGTTGGAATTATGCAAAGCTGGTACATGTCATATTTGTAACATACTATGTGGTACCAAGTCTGTAAATTGCTAACTGAATAAATATTATTATTATTACAGTATTATTATTATTATATTGCCAGCAGGGGGCAAATAACAAAAACAAAAATAGCTGTCAAAGTAGATGGGAATGTAACTGCGAGCGCACAACCTGTGTAAACACCACGTTCGTATGCTTGAATACTACATCCTTCCAAATACATCTACTTACATCACCCTAGAGATACCAGTAAATCACCATAAAATAAAAACTGTAGAAATACATCTCCATAATATTATAAATTACTGGTACTACCGGTATAGATAAAATCTACGGAGCATAGGCCTAACTCACCACGAAACAGATCATAGATACTGAACTAGGATAATCACCAGTAGGCCTACCGCTACCGGTACTCTTTATGATTAGTCCACCTCCGAGTCAATGCCACTGTTGGACAGACAGAGAGGGAGGACAAGAAAAGGTTTAAGGTGAACTGGAGAGAAAAGATGAACGGAGTCTGGGTGGCGAGGAAGGAATAAATCTACGGGGGAAACGGGGGAAGAGCACGGTCGGAGATAACCGAGCATTGAATAATCTATAAAGAGTGGGTGAGCAAGAACAGGAGATTCGGAAGAGGAGAGGGAAGGGGAGGGGAGTGAGGAGAGGGAAGGGGAGGGGAGCAAGGAGAGGAGAGGCCGAGAGGGAAGGGAAGGGAAGGGAAGGGAAGGGAAGCGAAGAGGAGAGGAGAGGAGAGGAGAGGGGAGGGGAGCAAGGAGAGGAAAGGGAAGGGGAGTGAGGAGAGGAAAGGGAAGGGGAGTGAGGAGGAGAGGGAAGGGGAGGGGAGCAAGGAGAGGAGAGGGAAGGGAAGCGAGGAGGAGAGGAGAGGGGAGGGGAGCAAGGAGAGGAAAGGGAAGGGGAGTGAGGAGGAGAGGAGAGGAGAGGGATGCGAGGAGGAGAGGAGAGGGGAGGAATGCGAGGAGGAGAGGAGAGGGGACGGGAGCAAGGGGGAGAGGGAAGGGGAGGGGATCGAGGAGGATAGGGAGATGAAACGAAAGGAGCAGAGGAAAGTTAGAGAGATGGCGAAGAACTTCCCTCATGTCTAACTGAATCACATGCAGGGGCCAGGGGAGGAGAAGGCTCGGAAAAGGTTGAGGGAGATGGGGAACTTTTATAACCTACATCGTCATCGAGGAAACGATCCAACTCTAAACCGTCCAAACAATCAGGGGTACAGATGTCATACAACTTAAACTTAAAACGATCCTTTACTGAAATTACTGGTTTAGACCAATCACTATCAATATTTTCCTTAATAGGCCTATGCTCAATCCAACTGCCGTCTTCACAACTTTCACATTCGCTAGAATCACTAAGGCCACCTTCGCTGACACTCGGACTACTCGTAGTACTCGACTCATCAGCATACATATCATCAGGAGTCTCGGGTTCATCGCTGTCCTCTTCATAGTCATCACTCTCGATCACACTAGGCCTATCGCTGTACTGCCGACTGGCCCGACTACCGTAACCTAGGCCTACTTTAAAACGATGAACGCTGCCTAGAATGAAAACCAACACTAGCCACACAGCCAGATCAAGGAATAAAATTGCCAAAATATACCCCATTGGGTAAATTCGCCTCAGACAATCTTTTTGGTCGAGCACTCGGTCTTGAAGGCAGCGTAAATATTGAATTCGGTTAAATAGATGCCAAGCGAGGTCGGAGCGGGCGCACACTGAGCCAAAAGGTCCCCCTCAACCCAGACCCGGAGACTCTTGGGGGCCCTGGATAGAACGAGGCCCAGCCAGGGGGACTCTGAGTCTAGGGCCTCGAGGGCTGCCTGGGTCTCAACCTCTAAATTCTCCATGTAGGACTATTTCGACACCAAAAAACACATAATCGCCACATTCACCCCTACGGTTAAAGCGAAAAGCCCCATTTAGACTATAGCCAAGTAGACTACGGCCCTAGGAATCCTAGGATAGATACAGTATATTATTTCAGCGTGTAGGCCTAGCCTAACTTTTCTAAGATAACACTGGGCTAGCCTAACTATAAAAAAATGGAGTATAACTAAATAAGTTGGTCACCAATTATTTTGCAATATTTGAACACGCATATGGATTTTATATGCTCTAAACATAATATGAAAATGTGTTTTAAGCCTCGGCAAAACCTAATAAAAATATATAGTACTAAAATGGAATTTTGTCGAAACATGGTTGTCAATACCTTCCTATAGACGGCACCGATTCGTACACACGCTATTTTCACCTGTCTCCCGAGGTCTGTCCACCAGCTTTTTAGTCCACTCCACCTGCCCATCTCTGTCGATAGGTTGGGTTGTTTGGTTAGGTTAATAAACTAGGTTTGAGAAACAAGATTCGTAGTTGCGGTAGTATTTACGGTATCTGGACACTTCGAGCGAATTCATATTCGAGCGGAGGCGCATTTAGGTTAGGTTAGGTTAGGTTAATTAGATTAGATTGTGCATCCGCTTGATCAGGAATTCGCTCGAAGTTCCTCGCATTCGTATTTACAGACACGGCCGAATACCGGTAGGCTACTAAATGGGCGCCGGCCCAACCGCCATGTTGTATCCCATGTAGGCCTACTAGGTACTACGGACACATTGTAGGTGTTAGGTGTGGATTAGGCTTGTATCCAATGTACTAGGTCTATGTTACTGGATATTTATGATTTAAATAAGTGCTACGTTTTTGATAAATCTGGTTATATGGCTTTGCAATTAGGGAAATCATGAGCCGATTTCCGACATGTAGTTAGTCTTTTTCGATTCGCAAAATCGAGCCAAGTTTTGCCAAAACTTGGCTCGGGTTTTCCAAAATTCGGGTTTTATGCCTTTGCAATTTCGGGAAACCTGAGCCAAATTTCTAAATGAGGTTACTGTAATTTTGTTGTCTACAAACTCTCAAAATCCGAGCCAGCTTTGGCCAAAACTTGGCTCGGGTTTCCGAAATATTGGGTTTTAGGCCTTAGAAATACCTTAAAACCCGAGCCAAGTTTTGCTAAAATATGTTTTAATCGCCGTTTTACGCATTTAACCCCTCATTTTCCCTGTACTTCATAGCCCTCCCCACTATCGGGCGGCGTGTCTTAAGATGGTTGTATAATGGGGAAAACGGTTTCGCCGAGGGTTGCAATTATTTCCAAACACTATATATTGATGAAAACTAACAGGGAAAAATAAAAAAATCCATGGGAAAATTGGTGACCATCTTATTTAGTTTTTCCAAAAATGGCTAGAGGAAATGAGCTGTCAATGTATACACCTAGGCTATTCCCTAGCCAAGACTTACTAGCCTACTTGGTAGAAATATTATCTCGATTAGGCCTACTCAATTCCTTTTGAGTAGGCTAGCCTAATGAGAGGTTAGGGATACGATTTCTGCCCAACCAATAATATACGGACTAGGCTATAATTATAGAGTATTAGCCCAAATAAGTCTTAATTAATTAACACCAATGACTCTTAAGTATATTTATCGTAAGCTACAGACTTACAATTACTATTACACACCTATTCAATCGAGTTTTTAATGAAGAATGACACAAACACCTTCGAACTTGACGGGACTCAACTACTTAAAGGGCTGCGACCGGTCAGTGTTGCAACTTGCAACTTAAAATGTCAAATAAACCATGTCGCTAGATTAGTCTTCAAAACCCACGAGAACATCGTTACAGCAACACATAATAGCAGAATATCACTAGAAATGAGCACAAACTTTAAAATATCGCTCAAAACTATTATAAATATCTAGTTCAGTTCAGTTGGAATTCGGGAAGTTTAGCCTTAACGTCGGCACTTCCCTAAGAGGTTTTGTTATTTTTATTTTTGTGACTTTGTGACGTGCTCATTTGTCTAAAAATAAATAATCTCATTTTTCATCCCTTTTTCTGAAATCTTCTTTCTTCAGTTTTGTTTCTTCTCTCTTCTTCCTTCATTCTTGTTTCTTCTCTCTTCAGTCTTCTTATTTCAGTTCTTTCAATTTTTGCTCTCGTACTCTCCACATTTGATAGATTGTCTGTTTCACTCTATCGCTTATTTCTTTGTTAAATAAAAGATGTCCGATGACTTGGTTTTCATTTTCAATATAAGGCTGTTGGAACCCTGGATCTTTTATTCTGCATGCTTTATAAAATGAACTGTGTAGTAGAAAATGTTTTAGGTCTTCTGTTCCTTCCTTACACAGATCGCATTGTGTCTCTCCTCCCACATGCCTATTTCTATCTTTTAGATTTAAGTTATTTGTCCTACATCTGTAAAATATTATAGATGCCTGTGTGTTGTCATAAATATCTTCCTCGCTCTTAATCTCCTTCTTATAACTTCTATACACTTCTAGGCTACTCTTCTCTGCCAACTCCTCTCGCCATCTTCCCGAATCCCAGTCCAGAACTCTTTTTCTAATGTCGACCTACTTAATATTTGCTAAATTTGTTTCTCCTAACTTCAAATTCCCTACATACTTTCTAATTTCTGCAGTCCAGGGATCTTTACTATTTCTAAGTTTTTCCTCTGTGATTCTTCTTAGCAAGTCATTACTTTCCTCTCCTACTAAATATTTAAGATATTTTATGTTACCTTCCATAATTCTTGCCTCCATTGATGAGGCTCCTATTTCACCCCTTAAGTTTACCTTTTGGGCATATCTGGGTGCCCCTAATATGTGTCTAAAAACCCTATTCTCTATATTTTGTAAATTTATTTATTTCTGTTTTTGAAAAACCTATAACATTCGAGCCATACAGGACTGCTGGTATCACAATACTTTTCCAATATGTTTTTCCAATAAGTATCTTATTACAACTTTGTGATATTACCGGGTATGTAAGGTTAGCCATTCTATTTGCTTTATCCAAAGCTTCTATTTTCTGGGTTTTAAAACATTTTTTATTATCATTAATTTGTATTCCTAGATATTTAATTTGTTTTACCACTTCTATTTCTCGTATGTTGTTTGGTTTGTTTTTCATATTAAATATTAGGATTTTACTTTTGTCTTTATTTATACTTAAGCCATACTCTCCCCCTATCTCTATTAATTTATCTATTACTCTTTCTGCTTCCTGGATTGTATGAGCCAAGAGTAGCCCGTCATCGGCATAAAACAATGAATTTATTTTGAAACACTCATCTACAAACCCTCTTTTATTTTCTAACTGCTTAATTATCTCATAAGTTATTAATTTAAATAATGTTGTGGACCCCGTACAGCCTTGTCTGATGCCGCTTGTTACCTTAATCTCCGTCTCATTTACTTGCCCCTTATTTATAATTGTACTAACTTCTTTATATATGTTACTTACTATGTCTATAACATTTGAATTTATATTGTAATCTTTTAATACTTTTATCAGTTTCTCCCTTCTGATTGAGTCATAGGCCTTTTTAAAGTCTATTGAGATTACTATGAGTGACCTCTTTTGTTTAAATATTTTATCTATACAGTATTTCAATATAAAAAGATTATTTTCGATTCTACCCTTATTTGTAAACCCACTCTGTGTCTCCCTTACCTCTCCATTCTCCCTAATGTGTTCTATTTTATTTTTAATTGCTGTCGTCATGAAAAGTTTATATGATATGTCTGTCAGAGCGATTGGCCTCAATTCATTTACCTTTGGTTTATTTACTTTTGGTAACATAAGTTTTTTACTTCTTCCACTCTTCTGGAATTACATTTGTGTCCATAATATTATTAAAGCACATTGCAAGTTTTTCTAAGCACTTATCACTTTGTGACAATGCTTTATATAACTCAGGTTTCATTGCATCAGGGCCTGCTGCTTTTCTATTCTTTAATTTCTTTATATTTTCCTTTAATTCTCCCACTGTAATGTTTGGTTTCTCCATGTAGTTTATGTTTTTATTAACTCTTAAAGCCATTTCCACGTGTTCCCATAACTCCTCTGTAACTAGAAAATGGCTAAATTTCCTTACGCTAGATGTCGATAATTTACGCTAGATATGGAAGAACAATTAGCGCTATATTAGCTTAAATGGAAGCACTGGCTATTATATAGATAAAGCAGCTATATACTGTATACACAGAAGTTACTGATAAAAATATAAGATTATCTAAATCAACTAATTAATAATTAATGATGATTGTAGTAGTATATACCTAAATTGCAGGTCGCTAGATGTCGATAATATCCGCTAGATCGAAAAGTAACGCATTTAGCGCTGTAATAGCAAAAATTGAAGCACTTATTTTGAAGATAAAACAACCATACACACCAGAAGTTACTGATAAAAAATATAAGACTACCTAAAAACGATTAATTATTAATTAATGATGATTGTAAGTTCAGTTCAGTTCAGTTCAGTTGCTGGTCGGGAAGCTATGCCTTTGCAATGGCGCCTCCCTTTTGTCGTGTTTTCAGTTTTCTAATTTAACAGTAAAATTTATTATGTGCTATGTGCTGTTTCTTCTTTCTTCTTGCTTGTTTTCCTTCCTTCTTGGTTGTTGTTCTTGTTCAGCTGGTCGGGAAGCTAAGCCTTTAAAACGGAGCCTCATTTTTGTTGTTTGCATTGCGCAATTTTCTAATTTGCCAGTAAAATGGAAAAATTTGCTATTCCTTTTTTCTTCTTAGGTGTTCCTTTGTCTTGCTTATTTTTTCTTTCTTCTTGGTTTATGTTGTTATTGTTGTTGTTCCCTAAGCTGCACTCAGTCTTCTTCACTCTGGCTTCTTTAACCCCTCTTTGGCGACACCCGGCTATAGTCGGACAAGAGAACCCCAACCTAAAGAGCGGGGCCCGGCTATAGTAGCATGAAATTTTGAGCACGTAATGTGCTCTGGGAGAGAGCCGAGCGGTGGGGGGAGGAGCATAGGTTGACTCATGACCGCTCGGCACGGCTCCCGCGCGACTACTGACGTTTACTCCATCCATCCATCCATCCATCCATCCATCCATCCATCCATCCATCCATCCATCCATCCATCCATCCATCCATCCACCCTCCCTCCCTCACTACACAGGGAATTATGTCAGGAAATTACCTTATTTTAGAGATTTTGCACTCGTCTTGCACGATCGTTGCAAGAGAACGCATGGTCGTAGAAGGATGGTTCTGGTGTCATTGGAAAGCTCAATTATCGCCCTTTCAGGGATACATAATTGTATTACGCTCTGGCTCTTGTTTATGCATGAAAAAGAGCACGGAAATAAGCTCGTTTAGGGTAAAACCCCCTGCTTGCCAGGTAGTAGAAGTTACCGCCTAGGCCGCTCGTAAGGTGTTAACAGCTTTGTAGTATGCTTTCTTGTCATTCAGAAACTGTTCACTAATCTTTATCCCATATTCCTCATCTGCCTTCCTTTTAGCGTCTTGTATCGTCCTCTTCACTCTGTTTCAAATATTTATATTCTTCTTTCCTCGCATCTCTAGTTTCTCTAGGTACAGTATATTCTCTTGGTGATGGGCTGGTCTATCAGAGTGAGAACTGAGCAATCTCTGCCATACCCATAGCTTACTCTGACTGTTCCTTTTACTTATATAATTTCTAGATCTCAAGTGACGGCGTCTCTTCCGTGGATTGACCTCCCAATCTACCAAGATTGGAAGCCAAAGTGTCACATTTTTCCTTTGCCCCTCAACTTTCTCTTCATAATTGCTGAGGGGCACGGGGCCCTGGGTGGGGCTTTGGTTTCCGGGGCGTTTCCGCACCCTCCTCAGCTCCCTGCCTTACAGTGGCTTCGGTCACCCGGGGTTTGTTAGTGGTAAGCAGGGAGGGTTTTGTGGGGGCGCTCGGTTGTGGCCTTGGCCTTGCTCAGGGCCTTGGGGCTGTTCGGCCAGGCAGCTTGGGGAACAACAACAACAGTATATTCTTTTGCAGCATACTCTTTCTCAACTGTTTCTTCTTTTTCACTATTTCTTCTATCTCTTTGCTAAACCATACGTTACCTTTCTTCTTCCACATTTTAAATGTTTTCTTCCCACATACTTTCTCAGCTGCTTTAATCATGGAGTCTTTTGTACCTTTCCATACTTCGTCTACAGTATTTCCCAGATCTATCATAACATCAATGTCCTTTTATAGTCTCTTTAACCTCTGAACTGCGCATGTGGGTAATTAGAAACGTCTGCCTGTGCTGCGTATTTGAGCTGTTTCCATCACTAAAATATTAATTTTACCATAAATAGCATTAATACTTATCCATATGTGCCTATTATAATCAACCGATTATAAAGGTATTAACCTGTAACAACAATAAAAAAAAAAAGTGAAAACAGCGTTTGGATGGTCAAAATCGGCGATACAGGCCGCGAGTTACATAATGTATGGGTGAGGCAACCTGCTTTCCCGCCAATTTCCCCCAAGGCCACTGAGACACTGTCAATCGATACTCTCTCTCTCTCTCTTGCACTCGCTTGCTAACAGTGATGACAATGCCCTGACGGCGTCTTTTCCGTGGATCGACCTCCCTACTGCCAACCTAAAAGTTGGCAGATTGGGAGCCAAAGCGTCACATTTTTCCCTTGCCCCTCAACTTTCCCTTCATAATTGCTGAGGGGCACAGGGCCTTGGGTGGGGCTTTGGTTTCCCGGGCGTTTCTGCGCCCTCCTCAGCTCCCTGCCTTAGAGTGGCTTCGGTCACCCAGGCTTTGTTAGTGGTAAGCAGGGAGGGTTTTGTGGGGGCGCTCTATGGCCTTGGCCTTGCTCGGGACCTTGGGGCTGTTCGGCCAGGCAGCCTGGGGGGGAACAACAACAACAACAACAATGCCCTGCTTGCAACTCGCTAATGTTAGCACGAAAATATACCTCAGAATAAGGGAATAACAGGGAAAATAGGTGATAACTGAAGGAGGGGAGGAAAGTGGGGAAGGAGGGGAGGTAGAGGGCAAAACAAAATATATATATATATATATACTGTATATATATATATATATTTTTTTTTTTTTTTTTTTAAATTGATATTTTTTCTCTGACTGTTACGAGTCTTCCCGCAGTCCGCCGGGGGAACTCTTAACCTGACAAGCGCGATATAGACCTAGGGGCTAGGGTAGTTATTTGTGTATTTCTAGCCTTGGATTCTGACAGAATTAGTTATATTTACAATATAGAGCATTATTTGTTTTCGGTATGCTTTTATTTTACATATATGATGTATATATGAACCTTCAAGAGTGCTAAAATAAGTGGGAAAAGCATTTGGGTGGTGAAAAACGAAGATATTGGCCACCCGGTCATAATCTCAGGCGAGAGAGAGCCACAGGCAACCCTCCTCTCTCGCTGTCTGTGAGGTAACTGAGACGAGCGGGGCGGTGTGGGCCGGTGTCTGGGTGTTACATAACGATCTTTTCTGCAACCCACTTGTGCTACATTATCGCGGGAGGGAAAATAACCGATAAATGATGATAATAAGAGGAAAAATAGGTGATAATTGAGGAGGGGAGGGAGGGGGGAATAAGGTGGGGAAGGAGGGGAGGGGGGTGGGTGAGATTTACATGGATGAGTACTGGAGGGGAATTATCTCACCTAGAGACAAATTCCTTTGTTTTGCTAGGCCCTTTTTTTTTTGGAAGGCTTTTTTTATGGTCTTGCTTCCGTGAGGCCTATCACGTTCCCTATAGGAAGCCTTCCGTGAGGCCTATCGCGCTTGCCGGGTTAAGAGTTGGTGATGGGAATTCCGGCTCTTTCGGCTCCGTTCACTCAAGGGAGCCGGCTCTTTCGGCTCCCAAATGGCTCTTCATTTAGTGTAATATTGTTTGTATATATAATGAGCCCAAAATTTGCAATATTGCACCATATGTTAAAACAATGGTTGTAGTCACAATAAATATGAATTCCACAAACATATTTATTTCTGTAAACATCATAAATCATTCTCAATGCCAATAAGATTATGTATATTAAGCATTTACAGTTAGTGAAATTAAATTACCTTTACACATACATATTTTCCATTTGCAGTGTGATTGTAAATAACAAATAAAAACTCCATTAGCTTAATATATAAAACAAAATAGAATAAATCTTAGCTATATCTCTATTTCTTATTACCAGAATTGCGTTATTATTAATAAAACACACAGTAAACGGCTCTCAAATGAGAGCCAAATGGCTCTCATATGAGAGCCGGCTCCCATCGTTCACTTAAAAGATCCGGCTCTATGAGCCGGCTCGTTCACGAACGACACATCACTATTAAGAGTCTTCCCGCAGTTCCCGGGTTAAGGATGTCCTTGTATTTTGTTGCATTACATTCTTCATTTAATTTTCTCACATTTATTCTCTCTACTGTCAGTTTTCTCTTTCCTCTCCTTCCTTATCCTCACTTTTGTCAGCACTGTATAGTGGTCTGATCCCGTCAGCATACCTCGTACAGCTTTTGAATCGAAAATTCTTCCTTTTAGTCCGGAGTCCATCATGGCGTAGTCAATTAGAGATTTCTGTTCCTGCTCACCTTCACCTCTGTGCCATGTATATCTATCTATGTGACATCATCATCATCATCATCATCTCCGACGCCTTGTTTCCCCCTGGGAAACCCCCACTAGAGGATGGCCATGACAGAAACGTCTCCAAGCTACTTTGTCAAGACATGCCTCCTTTGCCCGTGCCACAATGCCCCTTCCACTACATGGAAGTTTTTCTTCAATATATTTTTCCACTTTCTTTTCCCATACCATAGGTGGTCTTCCACTACTAGCGGTTCCACTCACCTGACTCCCATATATCTTTCTTGGCATTCTGTCTTCATCCATTCTCTGAACATGACCATACCACCTCAAAGTACTTCTCTTTATCCACTCAACCACACCACAATCAATGCCCAAAGCCTGCTCTTCCATTCCAAAGGACTCGTACACTTCCCTATTACTTGGCCCATCTAGCCTATTCATGCCAGCTGCCATTCTGAAAAAGCTCATCTCCACAGCTCTCAGTTTGAAGAGGTCCTCGTCACTTGCCGTCCATGTCTCGCTTCCATACGAGAGTGTTGGGAGCAGCACACTGTTTCTCAGTGACTTTTTGACTTCCTGGCTAACCATTCTTCCTTTGAGAATACTATCAAGTTCTCCAATCACTTTTCTCCCTTGCATTTTTCTCTCTTTTATCTCACTCTCCATTTTACCATATTTGCATAGTACACCTCCCAAATACTTGAAACTTTCAACCTCTTCTAGTACAGTACTTCATTTTTCAATTTTATTTTACAACTTTTCTTGTGTTCTTTCTTGATTCTATATTTTTCCTTAAAATCTATGGTTTCATGCATTCTTCTCTCAAACACCATTACCTTACACTTCCCTACATTGACCTTTAACTTTCTCTTTTCACATACCCTGTCTAAGTCAGTGACCACTCTCTGAAGTTCTTCAGCATTTTCCGCCAACAGGACTGCATCGTCCGCATATAGGCATGTTAAAATCTTCCATGTTCTTCCCTCTGATTCCAGTCTAGCTCCCACACCCATTGATACAGCCCTACATTCCCTAATCACTCCATCCATGTATATATTGAACAACCAAGCTGACATGACACATCCCTGTCTTACACCTACATTGACCTCAAAACTTTCACTTAACTTATCCCCTACCTTCATATTTGCCATTGCATTCCTATAAAAAGATTTTACTGCCATTAGCAACTTTCCTCCCACACCATATACTGTTAACACATCCCACAGGCCCTCCCAGTCTACTTTGTCATAGGCTTTTTTCCAAATCCATGAATGCTGCATAGAGTTTTCTGTTTTTGGCCAGATACTTCTCTACCAACAATCGCATTGAGGCTATCTGGTCAACGCAGCCCCTGCCCTTTCTGAAACCTCCCTGTTCCTCGCCTATTTTGTCATCCGTTATCTTCTGTAGCCTCTATGTGACGATGCTCAAAAAACGTGTTAACCAGAAACATTTCTCTCTCGGCACATACTGTACTTCTAGAAGGAAGTCACCATTCATATTCCTTCCCTCCACACCCCATTTACCCACTATACCTTCTATCTCCTCTTTTCCAACTCTACCATTCATGTCTCCCAGTAAAATTACCTGTGTACACTCTTGCCTTTCTCTTATATTAGTTTTCTTGGGAAACAGATTAATTTGCTCATGTAGTAATGTACACCCTATGTGGTGGATTGTGTTCTTTTATTTCATAAATTTTACTTTAGTAAGCGTTGTTTCCACATAGCGATTTTGATAAGTTAATTTGACTTTATACTGTCTTTGTCCCAGTTTTGGTTTGTTTAGTTTGCAAGTTTTACATTTTAACATTTGTTGAGTTTAACCAAAAACTTGTTTTATTTTCTTTCAAACCTTTCCCAGTTTCTTGGTTGACCGGTGCATACACACACATACAAGTATACCTATCTATCCCGATCTTGCACTCGCACCATACAATTCTGGAGTCCACGCATTCAGTTTTTAACAGACTTCTTAAACCTCTCTGACATAATTTATTAATTAAAATGTAAAACTTGCAAACTAAACAAACCAAAACTGGGACAAAGACAATATAAATGCAAAACAAATAATCAAAATCGCTGTGGAAACAACGCTTACTGAAATAAAATTTATGAAATAAAATTTATGAAATAAAAAAACCCACAATCCACCACATAGGGTGTGGGTGTGGGTACATAGGGTACTACATGAGCAAGTTAATCAGTTTCCCAAGCAAACTAATCGCACACATAACAACGCACTATCGTCATGTTCAAGGAAATAGTCAAATTGGGAAGTCACAGATGCCCTTCTTTTTCTTATGTTTATATCCTGCATCCATCCCAGATCAGACAACTCATCCTTCCCCACCCCACAAATCATGCTCACTCTCACCATCCCACACTCCAGAACCCAACAGGTGCGTCTCTCCCACCCCACGCACATCCACACTTCCATCTTAAATTTCACGCATCACCTGCATCACGCATTACCTGTTTGCAATATTGATGTTCTATTATATTGGATTGTGTTCTTTTATTTATAAATTAATATTTTACTTAAGCGATTTTAATTAGTTGTTTTGTCTTTTTACTGTGTTCGTATAAGTTTTGGTTTGTTTATTTTGCAAGTTTTATATTATAATATTAACCCTTTAAGTGTGAGTGATATTCCGCTATGTTAGGGTTCACTCAGGCATTCCTGATTGCTTAAACAAGTGCCTGAATGACATGAAATGTTTGCAGCAAATAAATAGAAGAAAAGATAATTCAAATGGCACCAGAACAACCTCTCTAGCTTACTGTATGTGGTTCACCCAGTGTTGTTGCAGACATCGGCAATATTCGCAAAAAATAGCAATGTTCCGCTACATTTGCCTTTGGCAACACTAAATATTTCTCGCGCGAGACATGGGGTTGAGAGAAAGATATAATATACATGTGAAAAATCGCAGAGGGTTTTGTACCAAATCTACATACCCCGTTAGTCATGAAATTCAGTGATAGGAGAGGCTGGGAATGCAATATCCCCAAGATATAAAATTGGGGTGCTATAGGCGCGCTGTGAGAGGGCTGGTTATCTCACAGAGGACCGTGTCTCTTCCACAAACTCCCGCGGTGAGTAAGAGACATGAGGGGTCTCTCTTTAGACAGCTTCAAGAGAGCCCTCGATGTTGAGCTGCAAAAAGTGCCAGACGAGCCCATCTTCGCAGGGGAGCGCTCCGCCCCTTCGAACAGTCTGCTGCACCAATTCTCAAACAACGAAGGGCGGTGCGATCCTCGGTGCCACTAGAAGAGTGGCGAACTTAACATATGTGAACATAGGTAGGTAGTGCCGTGGTGGGCTCACTTCAGAGCAGACGGGGGGGGTCTGCCACGCTCCAGAGCACTCACACTCGTCCCCACAGGCTCTAATGCGCAAATATTTCCAGGACGTTCTAGTACGGTTCCCGCAGTGTAAGGGGTAACTCTATTACATTTGGGTTTTGGGGGAGATAGTGGGTGACACACTTAACATTTGGGTGGATCTCTGAGAATGGTTGGTTTCTCATTAACATAATGTAACATCTATCACTTAGGAATATTAATCAATTATAGTGTCGCAATGGATTCAATTTAACTGTATGCATTCATGTGACAAATCTCTCGGCCAACCATAGATAATTAAAAATTACCCATAATGTGATAAAACTGGCATTGTTATTGGAAAACATGGTTAAAGAAAAACTGTGCTATATACTGTAATAACTATTATTCCCAGGGCGGGTGCCCGACCCCGAAAGGGGTTGAAATAGGGGAGCTATCCCCCCGCCAAAGGCGGCTTTCTAGGGCCTTTCCTAGCTGATGCTGAGAGGATTGGGTTCTAGTCATGTGGTGATGGGCTGGTCTATCAGAGTGAGAACTGAGCGATCTCTGCCATACCCATAGCTTACTCTGACTGTTCCTTTAACTTATATATTTTCTAGATCTCAAGTGACGGCGTCTTTTCCGTGGATTGACCTCCCAATCTACCAAGATTGGAAGCCAAAGCGTCACATTTTTCCCTTGCCCCTCAACTTTCTCTTTATAATTGCTGAGGGGCACAGGGCCCTGGGTGGGGCTTTCGTTTCCCGGGCGTTTCCGCACCCTCCTCAGCTCCCCGCCATGGAGTGGCTTCGCTCACCCAGGCTTTATTGTGGTCGGCAGGGAGGGTTCTGTGGGGCGCTCGGTTATGGCCTTGGGGCTGTTCGGCCAGGCAGCTTGGGGAACAACAACAACAACAACAACTATTATTCCCATATAGACATTCTGTTACTTACAAAATATATAATATAATATACTGTACTATAAATCTATTACTACCGGTACTATATTATTACAACGTAGCTATCACATGAATGTACTTCTTTAATGAACACTACATTTACTTATGGCATAATCTTTTTAGCAAATTATATATTCAAATAAAATTTGATATGTTGTGAGTAAATTTCTAACGTCTGTTGTGCGTGTTATCTTTATGGGCTGTTCCATTAAACATCATAAAAGCTTTCCGACCCAGATTGCCCCTTATCATTTAGCTGTATAAGGGTCAATCTGGGTCGGGAAAGGTCGTAGGAAAAGATTTTACCATGTTTAAAGCAATGGCCCTATTACAGTACCAGTAAGTTGCTAATCATTGTTATAGGTGTTAATACATTTTACATGAAATTATTATCACAGAACTGAGCACCATTAACTTGGCTGGACTATCCAATGGTTGAACTATTTCATAATTACTATTGGACTATTAATAACTACTGTATATCTATTAAGTAAATTAGATTTTGTTCATACAAAAAATAAAATAGTGTAACAAAAACTGTTTAAATTGCTGTACAATAATTTCATGATCAGGGATACTCTAATGTGCAGTAGATGTATATACAGTGCATAACAAAAATATTACAAAATAAATGAAAACTACAACAGGGTGACAAACAAAAGCCAAGTCAATTATTTTTAGTCTATATTATTGTATATGTAAGGATGATACTAGGGTTTATAGTTCAAAATATATCTTTGTAAGTGATAAAATGGCCAAAACAATGCTAGTTTATGGTAATTTTCTTGTATTCCTTCTCATTACAGGTCTCCCTCACTATCCGATGCCCCAATTTACGATATTATTGTTATTTTAGGTGTTTGTGTTTTGGCTGGTACGAGAACACATCCCCATTTACCCCATTAATATTGGGGTTCGCTATACAATTTTTCTATTTAAGATCGTATTTTCAGGAACTTAACCCAATCGTATATCGAGGGAGACCTGTAATCATTCAAGTCTTCAAAATATATTGCTCCGGTTTGACACCCTGAACTACAGTAGGCCTATACGGTAATACCCAATACTAAAATTATGCAAATTGCATTTATTTAAATCACAATATATATACAGTATAGTGCAGGTTCATTTATATATTAGTTCTGTAGTAGAACACTAGTGAACACAATCTAGTCTAACCCTCTCCCTGCCATTTGTCCATCCATTGCCATAGGCCGTAGCACCTTTGGTAGAGCACTCTCCTGCAAACCATGAAGTTGATGGTTGGAGTCTCGGGCCAGCCAGTGTGTGTTGTTGGCAGAAAACAGTTTTGTGGTGGAGTTTAGCAATCTGTGGTAACTGTTCACTGAAGTCCCTGATCATCAGGGCACCCACCCTAGCCCAGCTCTTGGTAAAAACCGCATCATGATGTTGGCCTCAATTTAGCAATTTAAGTGAATATTATCAAGATATATAGTACTGTATATAAATATATATATACAGTATATATATATATATATATATATATATATATATATATATATATATATACAGTCTGACCTGCCAATACGCGATTCACCTTATACGCGAGGAGGGGGTCGAATCATACCCAAAACTTTCAAAACGCGTGATGTACCTTTAAAACGCGAATCCGGGGCCGATATAAGGGAAATTCCGGGGAGTTCAGCTAATACGCGAGGCCCCCCACCATTCCGCGCATCCATCTGCGCAGGGACGCCAGTTACGTAGGCACGCAGGGCATTGTGGGATACGCTAGTCTACCCTCAGTCCACGCTCGTGCAACAGCAGTCTGACTCGTGTGCAGTGATATAGTTTTTTGCCCCCATCATCATGCCCCCTCGCAAGAACAAACTTATCACCCACCCTTCATATCTACAGTTACTGTTAATTTTAAGGTGAGTTTATTATTATTGTTATATTTTCTTATGATTTGGATGTTTATGTATACATATATGTACCTTTTGTGGCAATTGACGGAGATAAATAGGCCTAAAGTAGACAACTTGGAGTCAGTGCTGCCCATATCGATTTATTCCCATATAATACTCTATTGCTAATACGCGAATTTTCATTCCGCGCCCTCGCGTGTCGCCCATATTCTCGCGTATTGGCAGGCCAGACTGTATATATATATATATATATGAGAAAAGGTTGGATAGTTTTTATCACACCGTGGTCGAGTGGGTTAAAGCGTGGGATATACTGTAATTCCAAATTACTCCTTGGCCAGCATGGGAGAGTAAGGACTTTACCTCAAGTCGGCAGAGAAAGGACTAAATTAACAATAGCTACCGGTACCCTCTGTATATACTGTATCCCACATCCTTTACCGGTAATTAACAATAGCTACCGGTACCCTCTGTATATACTGTATCCACATCCTTTACCGGTAATTAACAATAGCTACCGGTACCCTCTGTATATACTGTATCCCACATCCTTTACCGGTAATTAACAATAGCTACCGGTACCCTCTGTATATACTGTATCCCACATCCTTTACCGGTAATTAACAATAGCTACCGGTACCCTCTGTATATACTGTATCCCACATCCTTTACCGGTAATTAACAATAGCTACCGGTACCCTCTGTATATACTGTATCCCACATCCTTTACCGGTAAATTAACAATAGCTACCGGTACCCTCTGTATATACTGTATCCCACATCCTTTACCGGTAAATTAACAATAGCTACCGGTACCCTCTGTATATACTGTATCCCACATCCTTTACCGGTAAATTAACAATAGCTACCGGTACCTTCTGTATATACTGTATCCCATCCTTTACCGGTAAATTAACAATAGCTACCGGTACCCTCTGTATATACTGTATCCCACATCCTTTACCGGTAAATTAACAATAGCTACCGGTACCCTCTGTATATACTGTATCCCACATCCTTTACCGGTAAATTAACAATAGCTACCGGTACCCTCTGTATATACTGTATCCCACATCCTTTACCGGTAAAATGACGTAACTTTGGACGGGGAGATAATTTCGGACATTCTGGAAAAAATATAATGAACCGCAGTTATGGGATAAATACATGATGTTATGGAAAAACAAGTATATCTGCAGTGTTCTTCCATAATGCAGAGCCATTTTTCCATAACTGTAGCTTATATACTTTTATCCAGAAATGTCCGAAATATACTCCCTTGACCAAAGTTAGGCCTTTTTACGGTACTGTAGATTAGTAATTATATTGTACTCTCTTTTTGTGTTACAGAGCACTGTAATTAATATTTACCTTCAATAAACAATACCTGCAGCTTAAACTAGATGCAGGACTGTTTGCTACACCAATTTTACAACTTTGCTTCTGGAACTTTGCCGCCGAACTTGTCCCGCACGTGGTATACCATGTGGTGAGCCTCATCGTAGTGCGGCTGGAACGCGTCCTTCACACGGCCGAACCAGGAAGTTAGAAGTGGACGACCTTTACAAACGTCGTATCCTGCCATGCCTGAAATTAGACGAACCAGCAAGTTGAAAATGTTATACAGATTTCCCTCACTATTCCATGTCCCAATTTACGATATTATTATAGTTTTTTTAGGTGTTTGGGTTTGTGTTTTGGCTGGTCCCAGAACGCATCCCCATTTACCCCATTAACTTTAGGGTAAGCCTGATAACAATAACTGAGAAAACTTAATATTGATATTACAGTATAATTATAATGTAAATCTTGCAAAATAAACAAACCAAAACAGGAATGACACATAAATTGTACTTTCCTTTCACTTAAACATTAGGCTAATTAGTGTGCAGTTGTGTGCGAGTACATGATTAGATTGATATCCAGTAGCTTTATTTGATCAAAGGATATAAAATCGTAGTCATGCACTTAACCTTTAACTGTCTTGATGGTGTAATGGTTAGAGTGTGTAAGTTCTGTATGAGATAACCTAGGTTCGAATCCTGGGAGAATCACATGCTTTCATCAATTTCATTTGGGGTTTTATTCTTACAGTTTCTTACATTCGATCCTCTGGAAAAAGGCAAACTAGGCCTGTGTATCCAGCTCAGTACCAGTACTTGCACTGCTGCGGTCGTTCACGGTGTTGGCGGCGGCGGTAGCAGACGCAACATTTTTACTATTCTCTATTTTTGCTTTATAATCAAACTTCAAATCTTGTCTTCCCCATGCTTTATCAAGATTACTTTCAAACTCCCTTATTGATTCGGAACCGACTACACACTGGGGCAGTGCGTTCCACTCATTTACCACTCTATCACAAAATGAGTTCTTTACCTTCTCAAGCCTATTTCTTTCTTTGTAAATTTTCTTTGAGTGTCCTCTCATTCTTGTTCCCTCCCGCATCAAGAAGATACCTTCACACACATCCTCATCATACTTTCCTGACACTATCTTAAAAGTCTCTATCATATCCCCTCTCTTTCTCCTATATGCCAGTGTCGGAAGCCCAGTGTCCTCAACCTCTGCTCATAGCCCGCGTTCTTCAATGTTGGTACTAGCTTGCTAGCTCTCCTCTGCACTTTCTCCACTGCTTCTATATCCTTTACCATATATGGAGCCCACACCTGGTTCGCATATTCCAGGTGCGGCCTAACCAGCGCTGTATAGATTCCTGAAGATTTCTTCGTCAGTGACACAAATGTCCTCCTTATCAGCCCTACAATTCTATTGGCTTTGCTTATCTTTTCCGCTAAATGTTCTGAGAAATTTAACTTATTGTCTATCACTACTCCTATATCCTTTTCTGCATTCACTTCCTCCATCGCTTCATACATACTGTATCCTACCTTGTCTATCTTGCTTGTCCCAATCCGCATGTACTTGCATTTTTTTGGATGAAAAGGCATTAACCAATGCTCAGACCATCCCTTCATGCCATCCACATCTCCTTGAAACAAACCCACATCTTCCTTACTCCTCACTCTTCTATACAGCCTAGTGTCATCCGCATACAGGTATACCTCACTTCCATTAGTTATAACTTCAGGTAAGTCGTTGATAAATTAAAATGTAAAACTTGCAAACTAAACAAACCAAAATTGGGACAAGGACAATATAAAGTCAAATTAAATTATCAAAATCGCTATGTGGAAACAACGTTTACTAAAATGAAAATTATTAAATAAAAGAACACAATCCACCACATAGGGTGTACATTACTACATGAGCAAGTTAATCTGTTTCCCAAGCAAACTAATCGCACATATAACAACGCACTATCGTCACGTTAAAGGAAGTAGTCAAGTTTGGGAAGTCCGGGACGTTCTGGCAAATTTTACTAAACTCTGCATGAATAAAGAAACTACATGTTAAATGTCAAAATATTATTTAAAATCAAATTTGCAACATGACAAGACATTAACAATAGTACAAAATACAAATATTGATAAGATATCTATACTATTACAAAATAATATATAAAATACAGTACAGCACTCACTAACGATAGTGCTATCGGGTAGGTACCTGTAAGCATAGCATGCCTCAAGTGACCCCTATCAATAACTACCCTACAAATAACCTACATTTATAGCACAAATAAACTAAGGAAATCGCAAAAGTAAGCAATTGATACTATCGACAATGAATACATATAATATAAAGACAAATAATTGCAAAATATGAAGTAACAACAGATTTAAACAAAGAGTACTCTTTTAACAAGAACAATAAATTTAAAAAAATAATCAATATTAATATTAATATTAATAATAATAATAATAATAATAGAAAAAGAAAAAGATAAATAATAAATACAGACAAAAAGTAAGCAGAGGTTATACAAGAAACTTCAAGTTAAAAATGCTTGATTAAAATTATTGATGTTAAATTTTAGAATAGTCACAATAATTGACCCTAAAAAGATTAAATTTATGGAACAATTTACTTGCCTCAAAACCTGTCCACTAAGAGTCTGTATAGTAACCTAGCTCTAGCCCAAAAGTCATCTACTTTAGTGCAGATTTTACAAAATCTTATTAATTGGGAATAAAAACAATTATAAGTTATTTTACTATCGATATTACTACTAGGGAAAGGAAAGTTTATTACGTTAAAATTAAAATCATCAACTTTGTGATATACTTTAAGTATGCACTGTTCATTAACAATCTCTATATTTATATCAAGAAATTTTCAACTTTATAATTTACGTTACATTGTGTGAGGGGAATAGAATTAGGGTAAATAAGTTTAGCAACTTGATTAAAATTTAACAAATTGCAAACAAGAATATCATCAATATATCTACTATTATTACTTAACAGTTTAGCAAGTGCTAATTTTTCTGGAATTTTATTTTTCTTGCTACTGTCAACTAAGTCTTTTATATATTTAAATTCTAAAGCAAGCAAGAATAAGTCTGCAATTAAAGGGCTAGCATTTCCACCCAGAGGAATTCCTAATATTTGTTTGAAAATGTACGGCCCGAATCTAACATAAGTATTGAACGTATTTATCAATACCAAATATCAGTGTGGAATGTTAACCCAAGGCCTTAACCTTGGGATCTGTGTGGTCCCAACACAGATCCCTGAGGAACTCCACTTGTAATTTCCCTCCACCCCGAGCCTATTCCATTCACCAGTACCCTCTGTCTCCGATCTTTCAGGAAGGCTTCTATCCATTTCACACATTTCTCCCCTATATTATAGCTTCTAACTTTCTCTATTAACCTTTTATGTGGGACCTTATCGAAGGCCTTCATAAAATCACAATATACCACGTCTATTACATCACCATCCTCTAGAATTTGCATCCAATCATCTACCACCTTAATTAGCTGTAGTACCGTCGACCTCCCCGGCAAGAATCCGAACTGTCTCCCACTGAAAAGTTGGTTTGATTTCATATGCTCCATTATTCCTTCTCTAATTACCGTTTCCATTAGTTTACACACAACACTTGTCAAACTGACTGGTCTATAATTTCCTGGGTCATTTCTCTTTCCCTTCTTAAATATAGCTGTTATGTTCGCCTCTCTCCAGACCATCAGGATTTGTCCTGTATTAAACGATACCTCAAATAAAATTTTCTATAGCTCTACTAACATCTCACCTCCTTCCTTTATGATTCTTGGGTGTATCCCATCCGGTCCCGGGGACTTACTTCTGTTCATTTTTTCTATAGCCCTTCTTATTCTAGCATGGGTAAACTCTATTAGTTCTCGTGCAGGTGCCTGTTTGATGGGAATATTTGGCACTGCATCATCCGACTCTACTGTTAGTACCCCCCCAAAGTATTTCCCCAGCACCTCTGCTTTCTCCTTATCCGTCTCCGCTCTACTCCCATCATCCAACTCCAGCTCCGGGATCCCTACTCTTCTTGTTAACTTTTCCTGAATGTACTTCCAGAATATTTTTGGATTATCCTTCACGTTTCTTGCAATCTCTCTCTCCCTTTCCTTGTCTCCCACCTTATTTTATTGTTTATCTGTCTACGTTCCAAATCCACTACTTTAGCTTCTATACTAGACCCCCTGTTCTTTTTTAACACTTTTAATCTATCCCACAATCGTTTCTTTCTTCTTATCAAAGTCCACAGCTTTCTTTTCATTGGTAATTCTGGGTTCGTTCTTTTCCTCAATTTTGTTTTATCCTTATATTCCCTTACTGGTACACATTTGGATATAACATCCTCCAGTTTGACTCTAAACTTCCTCCACATTCCTTCAGCGTCTTCACCGTTCAAGTATTCCCCCAGTCAATGTCCAGACACCTTCTCAGCAGCTCATAATCTGCTCTGTCATACATGTATATTTTTGTTATTGCTTCTATCATCCCTCTCTGTTTTAATATTGCAACTAAAACTTATACAGGCATGGTCACTACGACCTATAGGGCTATCCACATTGACATGTTCCACTATATCCTCCTCATTGCTAAAAATTAAATCAAGTACACTCCCCTGCTTCCCATCTCTATATCTTGTCATCTCTGTAATATGTTGCGTTAAAAAACAATCTCTTACTTTCTCTATAAACTTATTTTCCAGGCTACCCTGTCCCGCTGGAGTAGTACAATTTGCCCAGTTGATCCTTGGCAAATTGAAATCCCCAATCAAAATTATATATTTGTTCTCTCTATTATCTATTTCCTCCATTGCTTTCAATAGGTTATCATCCTCTCCCCTACTATTATTTGGGCTTCTATATATAGAGGCAATTAGAATTGATAATCTTGTACATTTTACTTCAATACACAAATACTCACAATACTACTCATATCCACCTCATTTACCTTGAGCTCTCTTCTTACATAAATAACATGGTGTTAAGAACGATGTTAAAAATAAAACACATGACGGGGAAACTAACTTGGCTGCTCCAGTTCACATGCGGCCAATAGATCAGCAATGGTGACCTGGTTACCCGCGAGGAAAGGTCGATCCTTGAGCCAGATGGTCTCAAACTGCTCCAACACGGTCTCCATGCGGCCCTGAAACTGCTTCACCTTCTTCACATCTACATCCATACCCATCATCTTTGGCCGCAGGAACTGGAAGTAATAGTGGAAAACTTGCTAAATAAACAAACCAAAACAAGGACGACCCAATTTAACGGCAAAAGAACAACAATTGAGGGGAGGTATTTAAGTTTCCTCCCTACACCTTTACAATAATACCCCCAAGACGCTCTTTTCATATAAATTTGATAGAGTCTGGCATCAATCCTTATTGTCGAAGATGTCACACTACGGCCTTGCATCATTAGTTCCACTAATTTCTTCTTATCTTCATAACAGAAAAATACGTGTAATGGTAGATGGCCTTTATTCTCAATTTCACTCAATAAATGCTGGTGTTCCCCAGGGATCAGTTTTGGCCCCAACTCTGTTCCTCATTCATATCAATGATCTCATATCTACCACTCATAATCCAATACATTCCTACGCAGATGACTCAACACTCCACAGTTCCTTCACATTTACCAATTCTTTCACCCAACCCGATCTTATAAATTCAAAAATAAACACTGCAATTTCTCTGAACCGGGACCTTTCTAGAATTAATGAATGGGGACAAAAGAATCTAGTTTCCTTTAATGCACAGAAAACCAAGTACATTCAATTTTCTAACCGACAGAATCTCACTGACTCCCATATATTTTTTAATGATGTAAATATTCCCACTTCCCCTAGTATTGACATTCTCGGTGTAACATTAACTACTAACTTGAGCTGGACACATTATGTTAGAAGCATTGCTAAGAATGCCTCTAAAAAACTGGGACTCCTGTACAGAGTTCGAGAATTCTTCACTGACGAGCAGTTGGCCGTAATATATAAAAAGTCATGTGCGCTCTCAGATGGATTACTGTTCACCTCTGTGGGGTGGAAGTGGAGTGGTTTGCATTGAGGCAGTTGGACAAAATTCAAAATAAAGCTATTAGATTAATCAATAACCCTGCAATCACACAGGACCTTCCTACATTAGCCATACGAAGAAACGTTGCATCCCTTGCATTATTCTACAGATATTTTTCACAGCAATTGTTCCGAGGAACTTGCTTCAATTGTGCCGCCTCTCCACATCTTTCCCCGTAGAACTAGGGCAGCTGAGAGCGCCCATGAATTTACACTTTCTCCTCCACAATGCAGAACTTCTGCTTATCAGAATTCATTTATCCCCAGAGCTACTACTCTTTGGAATTCACTTCCCTCGAATTGCTTTCCACAAACTTACAATCAACAAATGTTTAAATCCAGTTGTTACAAACATTTTATGAATGGAGGATGCCTTTAGGCACATGGACCTTTTTGTTTTATCTGTGTTTTTCCTTCCTCCGTTCATTGTCTCTTAAAAAAAAAAAAAAAAATTGGTACATTTTTCGGTAGAAAAATGTTCCGGCCAATGGCCAGTTCCTCTTAAAGTACAGGCTCGCTATTGCTCGCCAGGAAAAAAAATTGACACTTAAATGGAACGAAAGGTCTTAAAATTGATAGAAATTGGGCGAAATGTCTTAAAATTGCCAAACTAACAGGGGGAACGTCTTAAAATCTCCAAACTAATGGGGCTAAACATGAGAGAGAAGGAGGTTTGAAAAAATAATCCCTTAACCTCTGAAGTGCGCATGGGGGGTATGAGACACCACAGCCTGTGCGCACGTATTTGAGCTGTTTCCATCACTAACATCGTTATTTTACCATAAATAGCATTAATACTTATCCATATGCACCTATTATAGGTTGATTATAAAGGTATTAACCTGTTACAACAATAAAACAAGTGGAAACAGCGTTTGGATGGTCAAAATCGGCGATACAGGCCGGGAGTTACATAATGTATGGCTGAGGCAACCTCCTTTCCCGCCACTTTTCCCCACGTCTGGAGAGAGACTGTCGATCGATACTCTCTCTCTCTCTCTTGCACTCGCTTGCTAACAGTGATGACAATGCCCTGCTTGCAACTCGCTAATGTTAGCACGAAAATATACCACAGAATAAGGGAATAACAGGGAAAATAGGTGATAACTGAAGGAGGGGAGGAAAGTGGGGAAGGAGGGGAGGTGGAGGAGTGATATTTGGCATGGCCCAGGGGCAATAATAAAAAAAAAAAAAAAAATGTTTTGGGGTGTTTTAAATGGATTTTTTTTTTCCCTGACTCTTAAGAGTCTTCCCGCAGTCCGCCGGGGGAACTCTTAAGTCTTCCCGTAGTTCCCGGGTTAAGTAAGTCCTTCAGCATCATTATGACATTTTTTTAGCCTAGCATCTTGGGAGCGCAGAAAATGGAAATGCACAGTTGCCAATTATGTACAGTATGTATGTAAGTATGTATGTATGTATGTAAGTATGTATGTATGTACAGGTCGCCTTCAATTTTCGATTGGGTCAAGTTCCTGAAAACACGATCTTAAATAGAAAAATCGTACTGTATAGCAAACCCCAAAATTAATGGGGTAGGCCTAGGCTGGATGTATGTGGAATGACAGAGACCAAATGGAAAGGTTCAGATGTGAGAGAGTGGGAGTGTGGAATGGGTGTGTGTGCTGGAGTGAGTGAAGGAACAGCGAGAGAAGGTGCATGTTTGTTTGTAAGTAGCAAATGGAAGGAATGTGTAAGAGAGTATGGGTCTGTGGGTTCAAGGATTGTGTGGGTGAGAATGAAAGTAGGAATACAAACGTGGGTGATTGTATGCGTGTATGCCCCGACAGAGGATATACTTGAAAGAAAGAAAGAGGAGTTCTGGATGAATGTGGAGGCGTGCCTGGAGAAGTTTGACAAGAACGAAAGAATATTTCTGATTGGGGATATGAATGGTAAGGTGGGTGATAGGAAAGTTGAGGGAGTGGTGGGAGGGTGGGGGGTACCATCAGAGGTGAATGGGAATGGTAGTGCACTTGTGGACGTATGTGTGGGGAGGAGGCTGTGGATAGCCAACACCTTCTTCCGACACAGAATGATCCACAGGTACACGTGGAAACGGATGTTGACGATGAAGGATAAGACAGTGGTGGAACGAAAGTCATTGATTGATTATGTATGTGTGGATGAACGAATGAAGAAATCTGTGATGGATGCTAGGGTGTATAGGGGTATTGGAGGGGGTCTGTCTGATCATTATGTAGTGGTAGCTAAGGTTAGGATACAAAAGAAGTGGGTGAGGAGAGCGGGAGGGAGGCGAGAGGAGGGTGGAATGGTGAGGAGGGTGGAGAGGTTGCAGGAGGAGGAAATCAGGGAGGAGTACAGGAGAGCAGTGGAAAGACGACTAGGTGGGTTCGACCTGGAAGTTATGGAGGAAGTGGAGGAGATGAGCAAGGTGTTTAAGGATGAGATCTGTGCAGCATGTGAGGAGGTGTGTGGAGTGAGGAGAAGAGGGAGGGGAGTGAAAGGTACAGCATGGTGGACAGAAGAGGTAAGAATAGCTGTGGAAGAAAAGAAGAAAGCATATAGAGAGTGGTTGGGTAGTAGAGGGAATGAAGATTCCGAGAGACAGAAACGAGCGAGGTACGTGGAGAGTAAGAGGGTGGTGAAGAGAGTAGTGAAGGAAAGTAAGAGAAGAGTAGATGAGGAATTTGGAAGGAATCTGAGTGTAAAATGGAGGGAGAGTAAGAAACTGTTCTGGAAAGAAGTCAAGAAAGTTAGGGAAGGTAGCAAGGGAAACAGTAAGGGTGTGAAAGATAAGAATGGGAGAATGCTAGCCGAGAAGCAAGAGAGAGTCGAAAGATGGAGGGAGTACTTCAGTGAGTTGCTAAATGAAAGGAATGAAGAGCCAGCAAACATAGCTGGATATGGTATGGGGGAGGAGGAGGTGGGGATCAGGAGGTCAGAAGTGTGGGAAGCCATGAAAAGAGTGAAGTTGGGGAAAGCACCAGGAACAGATGGAGTGTGTGGGGAAATGTTGAGGTATGGTGGTGAGATAGTGATAGAATGGGTATGGAAAATGTGCAAACTAGCATGGGAGAAGGGGAGTGCACCCGATGACTGGAAGACTGGCATAATAGTCCCCCTATATAAGGGCAAAGGGGAAAGAGGAGTGTGTGGTAACCACCGAGGAATATGTCTTCTAAGCGTAGTAGGGAAGGTATACAGTAGGGTAGTGATTGAGAGAGTGAGAGTGAGAACGGAGAAATGGATAGGCGACGAGCAGGGAGGTTTTAGGAAGGGAAGAGGATGTGTAGATCAGATTTTTACCCTGAATTGTGTTGTGGAGAAGTATCTGGAGAAGAAACAAAAGGTGTATGTTGCCTTTATGGACTTGGAGAAGGCCTATGACAGAGTGGATAGAGAAGGTTTGTGGAAAGTACTTAGAATATACGGAGTAGAGGGCAAGTTGCTGAAAGCAGTGAAGAGCATGTATGAGGGTGCAAAGGCGGCAGTACGTGTGGAGAGTGAGCAGAGCGAGTTCTTTGACCTGAATGTTGGTTTGAAACAGGGGTGTGTGATGTCCCCGTGGTTGTTTACTGTATATATGGATGGAGTTATGAAAGAAATACTATCAAGAGCAGTGGATGTTGGTGTATCGCTGAAAAGGGAGGGAATTGAGTGGAAGCTACCTATACTGCTGTTTGCGGATGATACAGTTCTGATGAGTGATAATGAATGGGAGTTGCAGGGTCTGGTAAATGAGTTTGGAACAGTGTGCGAAAAACGGAATTTGAAGGTAAATACGGGGAAGAGCAAGGTTATGGTCTTCGAAAAGGGGTGAAGTCACAGAGTGTGAGGTGAAGCTGAACGGTCAGGCTATGGAGATTGTCAACTCTTTAAGTATCTGGGCAGTGTGTTGAGTAAAGATGGGACTATGGATGAAGAGGTGCGGGAGAGGGTACAACAGGGGAAGAGGGTTGTAGGAACGCTAAAAGCAGTAACAAGAAATAGGGTGGTCAGTATGGAAGTGAAGAAGTCCTTGCATGACAGTGTGGTAATCCCGACACTGACTTACGGAAGCGAAGCATGGACGTTGGTTGAGAGACTCAGACCAAGAGTGAGAGCAGTGGAAATGAATTACTTAAGGAGTGCGTGCGGAGTTACATGGAGGGATAGACAGACTAATGAGGAAGTAAGAAGGAGGTGTGGTGTGGAGGTAGATGTGCTGGAAAGTGTGAAAAGGAACAACTTGAGATGGTTCGGCCATATGGAACGTATGGAAAGCGAGAGAATGACTAAGAGGGTGTACGAGAGCGAGGTGGAGGGACAGAGGGGGAGAGGTAGACCGAATATGAGGTGGAAGGATGGAGTGAGGAAGTACATGAACGAAGGCGGTGCTGGTTGGGGGGAGGGGCGTCGACTGACTGGGGACAGAGGTGCATGGGGGCGGTTCGTTCGTGGCCACCCCTTCGGGGATCACGGCGTCAGGCAATAGATAGATAGATAGCCTAAATGGGAATGCGTTCTGGGACCAACCCAAACCCCTAAAATCCTATAATAATATAAATTGGGGATTGGATAGTGAGGGAGACCTACAGTATATGTATGTACAGTATAATCTGGTCACCAATCCAACCTCTTTGACTTTTTGCTGCGAGAGCAGCAATCAAATCTAAAAACCTTGTCAGTTTTCCAACCTTAAGTTAACCCCTTCTGTACCGGTGACGTCTTTTGTACTATATTTCAGCTACATTTAGACGATTGCAAGTAGCTTAGGAAGGATATATGGTACCTTTTTTTTTTTTTTTTTTTTTTTTTGAGACAATGAACGGAGGAAGGAAAAACACAGATAAAACAAAAAGGTCCATGTGCCTAAAGGCATCCTCCATTCATAAAATGTTTGAATGGATTAAAAGGATTAATTGAGATAGTCTGTAGTTTTTAATGGGTAGAAGTCCTTTGAAGAACCTGGGCTATGAGCAAATGTTGAGGACACTGGGACTCCCGACACTGGCATATAGGAGAAAGAAAGGGGATATGATAGAGTCTTTTTAAGATAGTGTCAGGAAAGTATGATGAGGATTTTTTTTTTTCTATGTGATTGAGGGAGGCAAAAGGCATAACTGCCTATAGCGAGTGCCTCCCCCATAGTTGAAAGAGTGACAGGGCCAAAAAAGCAATTTAAGTCATAGGAAGAGGGAAAGACTGATTCTGGGAGAGAGTTCCAGAGCTCACCTGTTGAGTAAAAGAAAGTTTGAGAGTAACGTTTCACTCTTGGTTTGGAGAGGTGCACAGAGTAGGGGTGGGATTGAGTTACAAGACGGGTACCACGTGCCCTACATAAAGGAGGTGGTATGCACTGGGATAGCTCTGAGGAACACTGATTATTATAGTAGCGATAGAATAGCGAGAGATGCAACATTGCGGCGGAGAGAGAGAGAGATTGCAGAGAGTTGGTGAGTGGACGGGAGTTAATGATACGAAAGGCCTTCCTTTCAACTTTGTCTAGGAGAGCGGTGTGAGAGGAACCTCCCCATACATGTGAACAATACTCAATATAAGGGCGCACTATGCCCCTGCACAGAGCAAGAAGCTGTGCAGGGGAAAAGAACCCCCTAAGGCAGTTGAGCACAGCTGCCTTAGCAAGACTGGTAATATGGTCCTTCCAAATGAGAGCAGAAGAAAAAGAGACACCAAGAATATTGAGAGAAGATGAAGGGTTGATTTTTGTATTGTTGAAGAATAAGGGATAGTCCGCTGGGAGATCCTGACGGGTAGATAGATGGAGAAATTGGGTTTTGGAAGCATTAAAGTTAACAAGGTTTTCTCTGCCCCAATTGGAAATAGTATTTAGATCAGAATTTAAGAGTTCTATGGCTTCATTACGTTTATCGTTGAGGGATTGCTGGCTGGGGCGTTCTGAAAACTAATGGAGTAGTGTAAGGTTGAGTCGTCTGCGTATGAATGGATGGGAATTAAGGTACAGTTAAGGAGATCATTTATAAAAATTAGAAAGATAATAGGAGATAGGACAGAGCCCTGTGGAACACCGGAGTTTATAGGGTGAGGAAGTGAACAATGGCCGTCCACATCCGCGGATATGGAACGTCCGTGTGTGAAGGTTGTTGTTGATGATGCTTTTATTTTATACTAGCCCACTGGGCCTAGGCCCTCTCAAGGCTAGTGTTGGAGGAGGTGGTACAGAGTTTTAAGTCACGTATATGTCAGTAGTTATATGTCATTGTATACATTTATAGCTCTCAGGAATTGACAAATAGGGGTGAAATTGAAAGAGTCTGAGTCAGAGAGGATGTCATGTAATGTGTGTGAAGGTATCTTCTTGATGCGGGAGGGAACGAGAGGACACTCAAAGAAAATTTACAAGGAAAGAACTAGGCTTGAAAAGACAAAGAACTCTTTTTGTGATAGAGTGGTAAATGAGTGGAACGCACTGCCCCAGTATGTAGTCGATTCCGAATCAGTAAAGAAGTTTGAAAGTAATCTTGATAAAGCATGGGGAAGACAAGATTTGAAGTTTGATTACAAAGCGAAAATACAGAATAGTAAAAATGTTGCGTCTGCTGCCGCCGCCGCCAACACCGTGAACAACTGCAGCAGTGCAAGTACTGGTACTGAGCAGGATACACAGGCCTAGTTTGCCTTTTTTCCAGAGGATCTGCTGTAAGATACTGTAATATTAAGCTGAATAAAATTGTCTAATAGTAGCCAAAATGAAGTGAAAAGGACGTCGTCGGTACAGAAGGGGTTAAATATAATGTAAATACTCTGACCTTATACTGGAAGAACATAGCACAGTTGATGCGAGTGTTGAGGTGCTGCCACTCCAGGTACTGATCCACTCGAGCCTGTGCCTGGGAGTCACTGGGGTACCACTTGGCTGCAGCTTCATGCTCCCGACACAAGTACCGCAGAATGGCTACACTGTGGACCAATAGAAATGTTATAATGAAGTAACACCCCGTTCTGAACATTCATCATCAATTACAAACCCCAATGCACTTGAATAAACTAATGAAAGCATATGGTCCTCCCGGGATTCCAACTCGGGACACCACACCCAGAACATAAGCATCTAAACCATTACAGTACACCACCAACACAGACGATCTATCTATTGATTTATATCCATCCACATCCCTTCCCCCCAATACATGCATATACAACACACATACCAGTACAGTATACAGTATCAGTATCAGTATCAGTATCAGTATCTATCTATCTATCTATCTATCTATCTATCTATCTATCTCTCTCTCTCTCTCAGATAATGGTAATTGATATTTCTAGTTTGATCGTAAAGGAATATATTTTTTCGAGTAAATAAAATAAAATACAGTAAGCTGCTCCGATATAAATTTTCGTACCTCTCCCATATGGTTAATGCTAGTGTTACATACAGTACCTATACAGTATATCTACAGTATATACTCTGGCACTTGGCGATGGGCTGGTCTAACAGAGTGAGACCTGAGCGATCTCTGCCATACCCATAGCTTACTCTGACTGTTCCTTTTACTTATATATTTTCTAGATCTCAAGTGACGGCGTCTCTTCCGTGGATTGACCTCCCAATCTACCAAGATTGGAAGCTAAAGCGTCACATTATTCCTTTGCCCCTCAACTTTCTCTTCATAATTGCTGAGGGGCACAGGGCCCTGGGTGGGGCTTTGGTTTCCCGGGCGTTTACGCACCCTCTCAGCTCCCCGCCATGGAGTGGCTTCGGTCACCCAGGCTTTATTGTGGTCGGCAGGGAGGGTTCTGTGGGGCGCTCGTTTATGGCCTTGGCCTTGCTCGGGGCCTTGGGGCTGTTCGGCCAGGCAGCTTGGGGAACAACAACAACAACAACTCTGGCACATACTTTTTTTTTCTAGTGCTACCAAAACTTAATCATTGATATATATTTATTGCACTACTTACAATTATACTGAGGAAATATTCAGAAAACATCTCACCTCTCAGTCAGTTTGAATCCATTATCATCTAGTGCAGGGACCAGCTTGAATGGGTTTATAGCAGAGTATTCTTCAGTAAGGTGTTCACCTGAAAGACAGTACAGTAGGCTTAAATATTACAGTAATGCTTAATAATAATAATAGTTCTTAAAGCTAGCGCATGCCAAGCCAGCTAAGGATAGAGCAATAAGGCCGATTAGGCGTATTTCCATTGGGGTCCTGTACTACTACCCCATCCCCTTGCTCATGAGGGACGGTAACGACTCAGTGGTTGTGAAAAACCTTTACTGCGCCGAGCGTGGGCGCGATCCTGGGACCTTCTGGGTGGAAGTCCAAGATGCTAGTCACTACACTATACAGTACTATACAGTAAGTAATATAGGTACGGTAGCACCAACAAACTTAACAATTTTCTTGACCCCCTTAACTTCTCATAGCTCAAAATGAATGAAAGCAATCGAGTTGACATTTCTATCATTAGGTAAGAGCCCACCAGTAAATAGGTGTGGATATTTGAGCCAGTTTGCTCTAGGCCCTTTTGAGTTATGAGAAGTTAAGGGGTCAAGAAAATTGTCAAGTTCGTTGGCGCTGCCTATACTACTGTCGGACTGGCAAGTTCAACCCCTGCCTTTCACGCATTCAGCCTATCATGCTTACCTCATTAACCTCATACCTGCCATCCCGCACCTTGTCTAGCACTCCTGGTATAATTCCAACTTCATTTGATTACAGTATTAAAATTATTTTTGTTCATCTAATTACTGTACAGTATATCCTTATTTACTGGTTTCTGGTATTATAAACTGGGACATTTTAGTTTTAAAATTATACTGTACTAGGTTAGGTTGATCTATCTATCTATCTATTGCCTGACGCCGTGATCCCCGAAGGGGTGGCCACGAACGAACCGCCCCCATGCACCTCTGTCCCCAGTCAGTCGACGCCCCTCCCCCCAACCAGCACCGCCTTCGTTCATGTACTTCCTCACTCCATCCTTCCACCTCATATTCGGTCTACCTCTCCCCCTCTGTCCCTCCACCTCGCTCTCGTACACCCTCTTAGTCATTCTCTCGCTTTCCATACGTTCCATATGGCCGAACCATCTCAAGTTGTTCCTTTTCACACTTTCCAGCACATCTACCTCCACACCACACCTCCTTCTTACTTCCTCATTAGTCTGTCTATCCCTCCATGTAACTCCGCACGCACTCCTTAAGTAATTCATTTCCACTGCTCTCACTCTTGGTCTGAGTCTCTCAACCAACGTCCATGCTTCGCTTCCGTAAGTCAGTGTCGGGATTACCACACTGTCATGCAAGGACTTCTTCACTTCTATACTGACCACCCTATTTCTTGTTACTGCTTTTAGCGTTCCTACAACCCTCTTCCCCTGTTGTACCCTCTCCCGCACCTCTTCATCCATAGTCCCATCTTTACTCAACACACTGCCCAGATACTTAAAAGAGTTGACGATCTCCATAGCCTGACCGTTCAGCTTCACCTCACACTCTGTGACTTCACCCCTTTCGAAGACCATAACCTTGCTCTTCCCCGTATTTACCTTCAAATTCCGTTTTTCGCACACTGTTCCAAACTCATTTACCAGACCCTGCAACTCCCATTCATTATCACTCATCAGAACTGTATCATCCGCAAACAGCAGTATAGGTAGCTTCCACTCAATTCCCTCCCTTTTCAGCGATACACCAACATCCACTGCTCTTGATAGTATTTCTTTCATAACTCCATCCATATATACAGTAAACAACCACGGGGACATCACACACCCCTGTTTCAAACCAACATTCAGGTCAAAGAACTCGCTCTGCTCACTCTCCACACGTACTGCCGCCTTTGCACCCTCATACATGCTCTTCACTGCTTTCAGCAACTTGCCCTCTACTCCGTATATTCTAAGTACTTTCCACAAACCTTCTCTATCCACTCTGTCATAGGCCTTCTCCAAGTCCATAAAGGCAACATACACCTTTTGTTTCTTCTCCAGATACTTCTCCACAACACAATTCAGGGTAAAAATCTGATCTACACATCCTCTTCCCTTCCTAAAACCTCCCTGCTCGTCGCCTATCCATTTCTCCGTTCTCACTCTCACTCTCTCAATCACTACCCTACTGTATACCTTCCCTACTACGCTTAGAAGACATATTCCTCGGTGGTTACCACACACTCCTCTTTCCCCTTTGCCCTTATATAGGGGGACTATTATGCCAGTCTTCCAGTCATCGGGTGCACTCCCCTTCTCCCATGCTAGTTTGCACATTTTCCATACCCATTCTATCACTATCTCACCACCATACCTCAACATTTCCCCACACACTCCATCTGTTCCTGGTGCTTTCCCCAACTTCACTCTTTTCATGGCTTCCCACACTTCTGACCTCCTGATCCCCACCTCCTCCTCCACTACTTCTCTTCTTCTCCCTCCCATACCATATCCAGCTATGTTTGCTGGCTCTTCATTCCTTTCATTTAGCAACTCACTGAAGTACTCCCTCCATCTTTCGACTCTCTCTTGCTTCTCGGCTAGCATTATCCCATTCTTATCTTTCACACCCTTACTGTTTCCCTTGCTACCTTCCCTAACTTTCTTGACTTCTTTCCAGAACAGTTTCTTACTCTCCCTCCATTTTACACTCAGATTCCTTCCAAATTCCTCATCTACTCTTCTCTTACTTTCCTTCACTACTCTCTTCACCACCCTCTTACTCTCCACGTACCTCGCTCGTTTCTGTCTCTCGGAATCTTCATTCCCTCTACTACCCAACCACTCTCTATATGCTTTCTTCTTTTCTTCCACAGCTATTCTTACCTCTTCTGTCCACCATGCTGTACCTTTCACTCCCCTCCCTCTTCTCCTCACTCCACACACCTCCTCACATGCTGCACAGATCTCATCCTTAAACACCTTGCTCATCTCCTCCACTTCCTCCATAACTTCCAGGTCGAACCCACCTAGTCGTCTTTCCACTGCTCTCCTGTACTCCTCCCTGACTTCCTCCTCCTGCAACCTCTCCACCCTCCTCACCATTCCACCCTCCTCTCGCCTCCCTCCCGCTCTCCTCACCCACTTCTTTTGTATCCTAACCTTAGCTACCACTACATAATGATCAGACAGACCCCCTCCAATACCCCTATACACCCTAGCATCCATCACAGATTTCTTCATTCGTTCATCCACACATACATAATCAATCAATGACTTTCGTTCCACCACTGTCTTATCCTTCATCGTCAACATCCGTTTCCACGTGTACCTGTGGATCATTCTGTGTCGGAAGAAGGTGTTGGCTATCCACAGCCTCCTCCCCACACATACGTCCACAAGTGCACTACCATTCCCATTCACCTCTGATGGTACCCCCCACCCTCCCACCACTCCCTCAACTTTCCTATCACCCACCTTACCATTCATATCCCCAATCAGAAATATTCTTTCGTTCTTGTCAAACTTCTCCAGGCACGCCTCCACATTCATCCAGAACTCCTCTTTCTTTCTTTCAAGTATATCCTCTGTCGGGGCATACACGCATACAATCACCCACGTTTGTATTCCTACTTTCATTCTCACCCACACAATCCTTGAGCCCACAGACCCATACTCTCTTACACATTCCTTCCATTTGCTACTTACAAACAAACATGCACCTTCTCTCGCTGTTCCTTCACTCACTCCAGCACACACACCCATTCCACACTCCCACTCTCTCACATCTGAACCTTTCCATTTGGTCTCTGTCATTCCACATACATCCAGCCTGGCATTCACTAACACTTCCAGAACCTCTCTCTCTTTTGTGCCATCATTCATGCCACTAACATTCCACGTAGCCATTCTCAGAATGTCCGAAGGCATGTCCTTAGTCGGTCGTGGTTCGTCAACGTTGGTTCCGTCCGCATCCGAGGCTGTTCGTTCGTTTTTTTTTGCTTAGATATTTTTTCCGGGTGGGGGTCGCAAGCCCACCGACCCAGGTTGATAGGTTTGGTTAATAAAAAACTTAATTGCACCAATTCTTAATATCACAAAGAAATTAAATATGAAGGAAAACTAGGGAATAAAAAAAGAATCAAAGCTAAAATCGATTGGGAGCCATTGCTAGAATTTTACCGCACTCCTTGTCTAGGTTGTTGTTGTTGTTGTTCCCTAAGCTGCCTGGCCGAACAGCCCCGAGTCCTTAAGGAAGACCATGGCCACGGTCGGGCTTTCCCACAGAGCTCTCAAAGAGTGTAGATTGTGCTGTTGGCGTAAGTGGTTGTGTGAAATGCAGTCTTCTATGATGTGTTCAATAGTATGGGGTGCTGTGTTACAACCTGGGCAGGAGTCGACGACGGAGTCATCCAGTCTCTTCTGATAGCTCAGAAGGGCTGGATGGTGTCCGCATCTCAGCCTGGCCAGGTGAACTCTGTCCTCGCGAGGAAGGGAGGATTCAGAAGGATGGATTTCGGGAGGTCGTGCCTGCAACTGCGTATTGTCTATGAGTGAGTGGATGAAACGGCAAGAGATATGAGTATGGATGTGCTTCTGGAAGCTGGTTTGGGGTGGGAAGGGAGGGAGAGAAGATAGTATTTGTGTGTGATACCGTGTGCTGGGTGTTGTTTTAATATTTCTTGGTGTCTGTGGATGTGTTGCCATGTAGTGTAGTGGGTGGTGTTGGTTCGTGAAGGCTGCTGCCAGGAATTGAGTGCCTCTCATGTCCAGATGGTCTTTGACTTTGAGGACTTTGGTTTCTTGATGTAGGTGATCTGTAGGTGAAGTAGCTGTGCAGCCTGTGATGATTTTTAGGGCTTTATTTTGAATAGTCTGTAAGGTCTTATGATGTGTTTCAGCTAAGTTAGAAGCCCAGGCCGAGCTTGCGTATTCCATCACTGATCTTATGTATTGTTTGTTGTTGTTCCCTAAGCTGGCTAGCCGAACAGCCCCGAGTCCCTGAGGAAGGCCATGGCCACGATCGGGCTTTCCCACAGAGCTCTCATTGAGTGTAGATTGTGTTGTTGGCGTAAGTGGTTGTGTGAAATGCAGTCTTCTATGATGTGTTTAATGGTATGGGGTGCTGTGTTACATCCCGGGCAGGCGTCGACAACGGAGTCATCCAGTCTCTTCTGATAGCTCAGGAGAGCTGGATGGTGTCCGCATCTCAGCCTGGCCAGGTGGACTCTGTCCTCGCGAGGAAGGGAGGATTCGGAAGGATGGATTTCGGGAGGTCGTGCATGCAGCTGCGTGTTGTCTGTGAGTGAATGGATGGATCGGTGAGAGATATGAGTATGGATGTGCTTCTGGAAGTTGGTTCGGGGTGGGCAGGGAGGGAGAGAGGACAATAATTGTGTGTGATACCGTGTGCTGGGTGTTGTTTTGATATTTCTTGGTGTCTGTGGGTGTGTTGCCATGTAGTTTAGTGGGTGGTCTTGGTTCGTGGAGGCTGCTGCCAGGAATTGAGTGCCTCTCATGTCCAGATGGTCTTTGACTTTGAGGATTTTGGTTTCTTGATGTAGGTGATCTGTGGGTGCAGTAGCTGTGCAGCCTGTAATGATCTCCAGGGCTTTGTTTTGAATAGTCTGTAAGGTCTTATGATGTGTTTCAGCTAGGTTAGAAGCCCAGGCTGGGCTTGCGTATTCCATCACTGATCTTATGTATTGTTTATATACTGTGGTGGTAGTTTCTTTGTTGTGTCCAAATTTTGTGTGAGCAAGTGACCTGAGGGCGTTAAGTCTGGGTGTCAGTTTCTTTTTAATGTTTGTGGTGTGCTGTTTGAATGTCATATGAGTATCATATGTTACTCCTAGGATTTTGGGTGTGTGTGTATGTGTTAGGGGTGTGTTGTTTATGGTGAGTTGAGGGATGTATTCGTGTTCTCCTGTCCAGCTTGTGAGCAGGGTTGCGGTGGATTTGGCTGGGGCTAAATTAAGTCTGTTTGTAGTGCACCAGCCATGTAGTGTGTTGAGATAGGGTTGAAGTAGATCTGTTGCTCTTTTTGGGTCATGGTGTGTGCATGTGAGTGTTATGTCATCTGCATAGGAGGCTAAGTTTATTTGGGCGTATTGGGTGTAGTTATATCGTGCATGTACAGATTGAAGAGTGCGGGCGATAGGACGGATCCTTGTGGCACTCCGTTTGGAAAGTTTCTGATTTTAGATGACTGACCGGCAAAAGATACGTGTGCACATCTGCCTGCTAGGAAGTTGGCCAGCCACCTTTTTGTGTTGTTGTGCATGTTTGTGTTGTAGATTTTGTTTGTTAGGTTGTGGCGGGGGATGGCATCGAAGGCTTTACTAATGTCGAGTGTGGCTAATAGTGATCTGTGTGGTGGTCTAGCTGAGTTGATGCCGTCAAAAGCTCTTTGTGTAAGGTCTGTGAGAAGAGTGTTTGTGGAGTGCAGTGGCCTAAAGCCATGTTGTGTTGGAGCTAGGGGTAGGTCAGGTGTAATTAGTTGTAATACTAGGCGTTCCATGACTTTGGAGGGGGAGCAAAGGAGTGTGATGGGGCGGTGCGAGGAGGGTAGCGTGGGGTCTTTGTTGGGTTTGGGGAATGTGATGATGATACCATGCTTCCAAATGTCTGGTATTGTGTTGTGTGAATAGCTGTAGTTTGATATGTTAGTGAGTGCTTGTATGCCTTGTGGTCCCAGGTGTCTGAGGTGTATGTTGCTTATGTTGTCTAGGCCACAGGCAGGTGAGTGTTTGAGATTGTTGATGATATGCTTTGTCTGGTGATTGGTGAAGGGTGTATAGTCAGGGTCTGTGGGGAATTGTCTCTTACGTCGGATGACACGTCGGTCGTCTTTGTGAGGTTTTAGGTGGCTGACATGTGAGAAGTGATTGATGAGAGTGTTTGCTTGTTGTTTACATGAAGGAGTAGAGTCTGTTGTGATTGCAGCATGTGATTGTGTTGTGTTGCTGTTGGAAAGTGTGATGCTGTTTAGTGTTTTGTAGAGTTTTTTGGGGTTTGTTTTGTGATCAAGTGTTTGTAGGAAGTTATTCCAATTTAGTTTTTGTTGTTCTTGTATTTTGTTGTTAGTTTGGGTGTTGAGTGCTTGAATTTGTTGTGTGATGTCTTGTGTGTGGGGTGCTGGGGAGTGTTTCAGTATGTCGCGTTGTCTGATGAGGTTTTGAATTTCTGGTGTGAAGTTGGGGTTGTGTCTTTTTCTGTTACCTCTTGGAATGTGTTTCTTGGCAGCGTTTTGGATAGTTTTATTGAGTATGTGTACAGCATTGTTGATGTTAGTGATGGGTGTACTGTTTAGAGTTGTGAAGTGTTGTTCTGTCTCATTTGTGAATGCTTCCCAGTTAGCTCTTTTATAATTGGTGTATGTGTGTTTGTGGCTAGCTGGGGTGAGTCTGGTTTTGGTGGTGATAATGATCGGGAGGTGGTCAGAGCCTAAGGTTCTGACCACCCTCCAGGATGTTGTGGGGGCGAGATCTGGGGAGCATAAGGTGATGTCTGAAGATGATGGGTTATAGAGGGCTTGGTGAGGAATATGGGTATGTTGATGGATGTCGTTAAGGATGATGAGGTTATCGGTTTGGTTTTGTAGTACCAGCCCTCTGTCTGTGTCCGGGTTGTCGACAAACCAGGCTGATGTCTTGGCGTTGAAGTCACCACCCAGGATGATGTGTGGGGTGTTTGTAATGTGTTGTAAGTGTGGTCTGTATTCATTTGGTACTGTAGGGGATGTTTGGGGAGGGATGTATGTGTTTATGATGGTTATGTTGGAGTTGTTGCCAGTGCGTATTTTAATTGATTGTATTTCTGTTGTGTTATCATTTAGGGGGAGGAGGGATTTGGTTTGTACACTGGTTACTATGTATGATATTTCTTTGTGTACCAGGGTGATGAGTCCACCGCTGTAGATGTTTTATCGAACTTATATGCGAAGTGAAATGTCTTTGTACACTCTCTACGTCATTTATTTCACCTGCTTTGTATGGGGATGTTAATACGCTACAGTATTCAATCCGCGGTAGCACTAGAGATTTGAAGAGCGTTATCATAGGCAATTCACCGCGTGTTTTAAAAGTACGCAGAATCCAACCCGTTAGACGTTTCGCAGCCGCCACTTTTGTACTTTGAAACCCATATTTTCAGACATTAATACCCCAAGGTCTTTCCGTTCTATTATGTGGTTAGATTCTGTTAAGTAATTTGTAATTTCTTTAACACCATTTTTATCCTCACATCTTGTACCTCCAAATTTTTTATTAACCAATTCATAATTAAAAATTCTTAATCATTTGATTTCCCATAACCTTCTTTCAGATCGCTTATATGGATTCCTTAAAGGCCGCTCTACTGGTAATCTCTTCTTCTACCTTACTAACTCTTGGTCATCCTCTCTTTCTATTCTCCGAACCTTCGGGACTTCGTTGACGACGGTGAGACTTTTCTATTGTGCTAGACATATTGAAAGCTTTTGATAAGAGTCTGGCACAAATCACTTATTTCCAAACTACCAGTAACTATCTTATGGCTTATATCCCTATATCTATCTGTGCCGTTATCGCTAATTTCCTTTCTGACCGTTCCATAGCTGCGGCCCTGCAGTTCTGGTTGAAGACTGGGGTAAAAATTTAAGAAATCCCGGACAGCCTTTTTACCTTACCTTACCTAACCTAACCTAACCTAACCTAACCTAACCTAACCTAACAAAACAAAACAAAACAAAATAACGGCAAGAATGTAGTTACCGGGTGTACTGCCTGTCTTGTTTACACTACGCGGACGCTCACCATCATGTTCCCGTCTATTTTGACTGCCTTTGGATACAATACATTACCCTAACCCAGGGGTCGGCAACCTGCGGCTCAAGAGCCGCATGCGGCTCTTTCAGGACACTTGTGTGGCTTCCTTCAAAATGAAGGTATCATACAACACATTCAAGGCAACATTAGATTTTTTGTTTATTCAACTTCGAAAAGATGTATACAGTAGGTATCAATCGTTATGATTCTAGAAATGTGACATGTCTTTCCTATGCTTGTGAATAGCAGTATATTGAACAATATCACTATAATTTGCTTAGTTCAAAAATAAGGTAAGTTCTCTTATTTCTGAAGTACAGTACTGTAGATTTCGGTTGATGAGACCATTTCTATTTGTATTGCGGCTCCGACAATACAAATATTTAAGAAACTTTTAAAAAATGGCTCTTCTAGCTTTAACCCTTAACCCTCCAGCCCCGGCTATGTATTATATATATATTCCTCGAAACCCGGGTGTTTTGGCCGAAAAACGTCTAGGCTAGGCTACCGTATATTCGTTAATCAGACTGCTTCCCGCATTCCCGCGCATCCCCAAGCGTAGCCGTGTTATTTACCTGTAGAATGGCATTAAGTAGAGCTCTCTAAGTCAACTGGTTGAGCTGTGATGATGATTTCATTGGAGATAACTTTATGGCCAAAACAGCCACTTTACACCACTTTTCGATACTTAACAACAACATACAGGCACACACGAACAAGCGACGCTCTCCTTCTTGTGGCCGGAGATGCGGGGCATCGGTCCAGCCGGCTGTTGTTTACATGCGTCGGACCGACGCCTCGCACACGAAGCTCACAGGCTTTCAACCACTGGGCGTTCAAGAGGCCTTCCGGGTACCTGTTATATGCTTTTTTATGGGCGTTCAAGAGCCCTTCCGTGGTGAGAGGGTTAAAGAGCGGCGCCCGGCTATCCGGGCGCCAATTTGCAGCAAGTTAGGAGCATTATTATGGCTTTTAAAGGGTCAAAATCGAGTGCAAATGGCCGGGAGTGCAGCGGGCCACACGTCCGACTCCCAGGGCCTACCGCCGCCCACTGACTCACCCTCCCTGTGTTCTCGAGAGGCCGGCAGTGTAGCCAGTAGTGAGCGTAGCTGGGAAAAATATACCGATATACGCTAAACTCCCATGTTACTGGTACCACTGTCTGTATGAGAACCACGAGTGCTACGTAGCTCGTTCTGGTCTCATTTTGAAGGTTTTAGCGCCTAGTTTTTTGCTGAATAAATTTCATTTCATGCAGATACTTGATTTATCATTCAGGAGGGCCTGAATATGCCCAAAATAGCCCAAAACCCCCCGCTAGACGATGGTTAAGGGTTGCTGACCACTGCCCTAACCAAACAACCTAACCTAACCTAACCTAACCTAGTATTATAGATTTATAAGTATTTATTTTATTATAAGTATTTATAGATCATTTATGTTGTATGTCGGTAGTGGTACACGGTACACCCGGTAACTACATCCATCCCAAAATAACTAGGCCTATAGGTAGTGCCAACGAACTTGACAATAATCTTGACCCCTGACATCTTCGTAATTCAAAAGGGCCTAGAGCAAACTGGCTGTAAATATCCACATCTATTTCTTGGTGGACTCTTCCCAACTAATAGAAACATCAGCTAGATTGCTTTCATTCATTTTGAGTGATAAGTTAAAGAACTTAACCCGTCCAGCCCCGGCTAGTTTTGTAATGTTTGTTCACCAGAACCCGGCCGGTTTTCAAAAAATGGTTTTATTCCAGAAACAATAGCGAATGGGTTAGGAATGAAGGAAAAACCACAAAAAAACGCTCATAAAGCTTAAAGAATGGTCCTACAGAGCCCCCGAAAATGTATTTTACAAGATTAACAAATTTAAGGCAATTACCCCAAAAAACCAGGTTATTGCGCGCTCATGCGCACGCACGTGGACTTTGAGAGTTTTCAACCATCGGCACGGTTGCGTGGGATACGTACACAGTTCCCATACAAATCTGAGCCCTCTTGAGTGGCTACACCTCAGGTTACGGTCGGCGTAATTAGGGTGACGCGCCAGGCGCGTCTCTGGGGCTGTGCGTTACATACATCGCCGATGCGTCAGGTGCGTCGCTGGGGCTGTACGGGTTAAAGGGTCAAGATTATTGTCAAGTTCGTTGGTGCTACCTAGGCCTATAGGCCTAGTAAAAAAGCTGTCTGGGATCTCTTCAATTTTTACCAAGACTGGTTCTGGCCACTCCATGGCCAAGCTCACCATACACTATACACAACACTGCACCATTTATGCTAGAAGTTGGAGGGCGACCGTTGAACACGACGGAACAACGAACGTCCATCCAGCATGGCTGTCAAAAGCGGAATTGGGAAGGATGTAGTAGGCCTATATATGATGAGTCTATGAGATGATGACAATAAGTCATGGGGCATGATGGGGGGGGTGGGGGGGGTGTCCTCAACCTATTATTGTATCCCACAGCAGTTAGAACTTAGAAAAGACAGGAACATGATGGCGAGCGTACGCGTAGTGTAGTAATAGACAAGGCGGGCGGTACACCCGAATACTACACCCTTACCAAACCTAAGTCTTTAACAAATAACAGGAGATATTTACATTAGGCTAGGCTAGTCAAAGTTCAGACTCAAAGTAGGCCTAATGTTAGATTATCTTACCCTGCATAAGGTTCATGTTGCAGGATTGGAAGGGTATGTCAGTAATCCTTAAAAATATATAAACAGCTCTTGAAGGCTGAGACATCAAATTGTGGTACAGCTTCATTTTCAAGTGGCACTGCTAGGATAAGGCTTTCAATCCACAATAATATTGCCTAGGATAAGGCTAAAGCAGTTTATTGTGGGAGAAGATGGATTAATGGATGTAAAACTTAACAAGATACACTGATTAGAATAGTGGGATCTTATAAAGACATCAAAATCAACTAGCCTAGTCATGATTACTGATAAGAACAGACTGATTGTAGCTTAGTGATTGAACAAGTTAACTTAGCCTATTAAGTCTTGACATGAAAAGATTAGCCTGGCAATCAAATTAAATGAGGGGGAGACAGATTCAGTCATTAAATGTCCTAATTTCCTAAAACTCAATAAATGCATAGGCTAAATAAATAAGTTATCTAAACTAAAACGCGAACTTAGTCGCTTTCAATATTCTAGTACCAACAGATTATCTTTTTATATATTTACCTTTCCTTAGAGCCACCGGTGCGGCAGTAAAGGGAATCTTGGCCTTTTTTAGGAATATATAAACAGTTCTGGAAGGCTGGGACATCAAGTCAAAGTATAGCTTCAACATATTGGTGTTTAAAAGTAACAATTTAGCGGTTTAGGCAAGTTATTGGCAGGAAACAGTAGAAACACCTTCCTCACGGCGCCCTTCTTCTTCGTCTTCTTTTTGTGGAGTTGCTGTCCCTTTTCAAAGCCAGCTCACCTATGCACCGGTGACTTCTCCAGAAACAGCTAGAGCTAGATTTAAGAATTAGTTTAGAAAATATGTAGTCGTAGAAAGGATAGTTAAAGAAAAAGAATTGAAGTATATAGCTTAAGCAGAACTCTCCTCTCCTTATTTTACCCCCTCCTCCACCCCCCAATATCTTGTTCTCTCCTTACCTTAATTTAACTTTTCCCCTCTCTACTATTTTTTTTTTTTTTTTTTTTTTTTTTAAGAGACAATCTCATCTTTCTTCCTCCCCCGCTCTGGTCCCCTTCTCCACCCTCACCCTATTCTATTCTATTCCGTTTTCTCTTCTGCCACACCTGCTCCAGGAATCTTTTCACTACCTTCATTCTTTTCCCCACCTACCCCCTCTTCTGTCCCGAGACCTAACACAAATTTTACACCCTCATCCTCCTCCTCTTTCTGTTCTTCCCATTCCCTCTCCCCTACCACCCGTTTCAACTCATTTTCCAACCCATCTCTCTCCTCTGCATACCCCTGGCACTCTGTCACTATATGTTCTATTGTCTCCTCCACTCTCCTCCCTCCCCCCTCACACTGTAGACACTCTTTCACCCCCCCCCCATTCCACCTCCATGTTCTCCTATTTGTCTCTAATGCTCCTGCCCTAGCCTTAAACAGTAGTTCAGCTCCCCAACTTCCGTCATAGAACTCCTCTTTTCTCGGTCTCCCCTTGCTTCTATATCTTATCAGTGTACTTTTCTTCTCCATATTTCTCTTCCATTCCTGTCTTCCTACTTCCTTCACTCTCGTTCCTATCTCTTTCTCTAGTCTCCTTCCCTGACCTAGTCCTGCATTACTCCCTACATCTTTCCACTCCTCTCCCACCCTTCTTTGTTTCACTCTTATTTTTTTCAGTTTTCTCTTACACTCTTTTGCCCATCTACTCTTCCCCTCCCCCCATTCATTCACTCTCCTTGGCCACCTATCCTCCATCTCCTCCAACCTACTCTTGTACCTCAACTTTGCCTTCGCCACTCTTTCCTCAAACGTACTCCATCCCATCTCCCCTCTCACTGCTTCATTTGCTGTCCACCTTCTTGCTCCTAACCCCATTCTTCCTATTTTATTTTGTCCCGTCTCCAGTCTATTTATTTCTCCCCCTGTACTCCCTCTCACATCCATCCCGTACATTATTCTCGGCACTTCAAAGTCCTACCACACCTCTCTTACTATTTTATATTTATTTACTCTGGTTTTTGTCACATTCCACAGTTTCCCACTACACTGCTCCACCTTCATGATTTTCTCATTCATTGTCCTTTGTCGCCCTTCCCTCCCTATCCATACCCCTAAATACTTCTAAAATGCCCCAGAACAAGAAGCCCACCACAGAAGCCACGAGCGAACACCACACAGAAACACCCGGAAGAAAGGTCCACAGAACGAAAGGACCAGCTGACCGAGCCCGCCATTCCAGGCAGGCCCAAGCCCGCAGGGCTAAACAGCTCCAGGACACACCCATTTACCTTTTCTAAAACCGACCATTTTCCACACCTCACGTACACTAACCCCTCGTGTCCTACACTTATTAACTACAAAGATGATGAACAGGAATATACATTCATATTAAAAACACCCATGCCTGTCCCGACGTTGAGCCAATGCCAACACATCAGACAGCCATAATTATATCTATGTATGTTCTTGCATCCGAGAAGTAGATGTTATATATCTTAGAAGTTAAAGCACCCACGCTGTCCCTAGATCTCTTATATCATTTTCCATGACGAGTATAGATATATGTAACCCGTGCTCAGTCGCCCCTTGCATTGCTCCTCTAGTAACTAAGTATTAATATTAACATTCCCTAACATCTTGTCTTGCCAGACTAAGCTTCTGAAGACCCATCCCCCCATAAATCTATGTATGCAACCCTCAGGTTAAGTATTTTTATCCGCCATTGTGTTCACCTTTTTCCATTTACTTTCCACAATTGTCATACGTCTTCCCCTTGCCTCCTTCGTATCCACAGTCCACACTACGCCAATTTACTTCGTGTCTTACACCTCTTACCCCAACCAGAGATTATATAAGATAACCTGGTTATCAGTATCTGTCATAAGTACCCCGAAACAATAACTAAGTACCCCTACGAACTGCCACTGTGGTTGGTATTTTATATTTAATAGAAAACGCAGTTCCCAGGGCCAACTAATAGTATCCATAACCCTCTGACTGATCACATAACTCTATCTTTTCCAGACTCATATACCACCCCATAGTTGCATTCCCCGGTAGCATTTGGCTAACGTATTCTACTGCCTTTTCAAACTTCCATATCAATTGTAGCCTAATGCCACCCCCACGCCCAGGGACCTTGGGGCCAAAATTTCCCTGTAGCCCTTGAACTCTCCCCCCCCCCTCTCATTAAGACACCCGCGCTTCTCGACTCTTGTCCGACCTAGCCTCTCTCTCATACCTCTTGAAGATCCTTGAATTGTCCGTTACTAACGCCCTCCAACCTTTTATATATATACTCCTATCCAGCCTACCTTCACTTAGTAGGCCAGAACAACATTAGAACTTTACTAGCCCCTTGCATGCCATCTATTCTCTTACAACACATTCACAACCCTGCACCCAATGGTCGTCGGTGCGAGGCTAGCCGCCCCGCCAGTAACTAACTTCTATTGTCATACTTCCAGATAAATGTGGCAGAGTTAGCAACCCAGTCTCCACCATATCCAGCAAACCCTACAACCAGCCGAGTAAAACCAGCTAGCTAAGGCACCTTCGGTTTTGGTATTAAAGACACTCACATCTGTCTCATACACAGAGGGTTATTACAAACACTGGTGATATGGCAAGCCCCTAGCCACAGCCGCCGGACGACTATATCAGAGAGAGGGCGCCCAGCTCCCCCTTTTTGCCCACCCGAGGAGGGAGACCCCCACCCCCGCGGAGGTAAACCTGGCCCCTGTTTTGACTCTCGAGTCATTGCCAGGTAGCACAGGAATTCTTCCTATCAATGAACTAACCATGAATGACTAACACCTTTACTAACCTCTATTACCTCACAATAAACCATTTACCTTTCTTGCATGCTCTGATCACTAAATTAGCACCTCAGCTATACCATAGAATGAAGATTGAACAATCTAGAGAGACACTCCTATCACAGCTGTCCCCATCCTCCTCGCAAAGTAGATCCAGTCTCTCTCCCCTAAATACGTCCAGTATAGCCAAAATAGTACCTCTTACTAAGGCTCAGTTATATGAAAATATAAAGGGTTCCTATCGCCCTGTTCCACAACAGTAAATTCCCTCTTTCCTAGGCCCCCTATTTATTGAGAGCTCAATTAGTCCATAAGACCCGAGATCCCTACTGTGTGCAGGGTATAGAACCGAGCCTAAAAAACTACCTGCCGGCGCCAGACAAAACAGTTGAAAGCTAGACACCAACCAGTGGTCACTACCTGCAGTTTTACCTCTAGCTCTGCCCCGTTGTGTTGGTTCCGGAGTTGAGAGATTCCCAGATCCGGCAGACCTCCGTGGGCAAGAGAAAGACTGATAGAAGCCTCTGTCCATGGTACACAGTCCTAACGTGCAACCTTATTAGACCTTCCCAGCACAAATTCGTGGGTATAATAAGTTTGTGTATGCCAGCAACGATCATCAAGAGATCCCGACTTGAGAACTTCCTGACATTTTGGAAACCATCTGGACGGCCGAGTAACCATTCGTTAGCCAGCCCCAACAATCACCGGAAGCAAGATAACCCAGGACCAGATCTAACCCATACTAATTCAAGATTCATGTTTTTTTTACTACCTACTCGAAGGTTATAGTACTAGCTTGATACGCACCCTATTAACTTTCTATAAAGTGGCTAACACTTGCCCATTGTAATTCATATTTAACCATTCCATTTCGTACGTACTAAGCGATCACAGCAGTGGGTTTTTTAATTTACAGGCGACCTTGACCTCTCGTAATTACCCTTAATTCAGATATTAAAACTCTAGTGATTATCTAACGTTCGCCTCACTGATTCGCGTTCTACATATTCACTTTCTGCATTTAAGAATATCAAACTTAGTTCAGTACCCCCATGAGGTTTGCTAGAGATTTCCTTGTGTCTATCATATACGCGTCTAAATCCTAACTGTGAGTGTGCCTACGTGGGCACGCGACCATCCCAGCATGAGGTAAAATCAGTGACGGTGAATTCTACGAATATATTGAGTCCTTCCAGTAAAATATAACTTTGCTAATTTAACCCGTGATCATAAGAATATACCGGCACAAACGTTGGAAAATGGGATATCTAGGACTTCCATCCAAAATCCGCAAATGCTAGCAGTTCGCCTTCTATCATTTTTTGTTTTGTGCAAATATAACTATCTTTTCTAATGCTCTTTAATTTCAATAAACGTGAACTTGTGTCGTTGTTACTTTTACTGTGTTTAATTTTGTGTTCTCTATTCCTCATACCTTGTATTGTGCATGCAGCCTTCCTATATACCCAGTCATTCAGACCACTCACATTAACCCAAGTTTAAACCGTAAGAAAAAACAGGGCATAAC
>CM064503.1:54908195-54943021 GCA_032716605.1 Paralithodes platypus | reverse complement strand
AACGCAACATTTGTCTAACACACCTTTAATATCCGCTAACTGCATTGGACTAGTGTGGAAGACCGCTGCCCTCAGGTCAATAAACTTTGTGGACGGTTTCGGGAGACGAACTCTGGCCTTCCTGCACATAGCCGCAATCGGGAGCGTTACCACTAAACCACGCCGGCTTACTAAATGGCGTTACTTAAGGTAATTCTAATTTGTTTAACTATGAAAAATGCTACATAGTCTGAACAAAAAATCTACTGTCAGCAAGAATATAATATTATTAATATTAATATTGATGATTTTGTTAATTTATTGTTCTTGTTTAAAAAAAAGGGAAAGTACTCTTTGTTTAAATCTGTTGTTAACTTCATATTTTGCAATTATTTGTCTTTATATTATATGTATTCATTGTCGATAGTATCAATTGCTTACTTTTGCGATTTCCTTAGTTTATTTGTGCTATAAATGTAGGTTATTTGTAGGGTAGTTATTGATAGGGGTCACTTGAGGCATGCTATGCTTACCGGTCCCTACCCGCTAGCAGATCGTTAGTGAGTGCTGTACTGTATTTTATATATTATTTTTGTAATAGTATAGATATCTTATCAATATTTGTATTTTGTACTATTGTTAATGTCTTGTCATGGTTGCAAATTTGATTTTAAATAGTATTTTGACATTTAACATGTAGTTTCTTTATTCATGCAGAAGTTTAGTAAAATTTGCCAGAACGTCCCGGAACTTCCCACACCTTGAAAACTACTTCCTTTAACGTGACGAGAGTGCGTTGTTATGATGTGCGATTGAGTTTGGCTTGGGAAACAGATTAACTTGCTCATCGTAGTAATGTACACCCTATGTGTGTGGATTGTGTTCTTTTATTTAATAATTGTCATTTTAGTAAAGCGTTGTTTTCCACATAGCGATTTTGATAATTTACTTTGACTATATATTGTCCTTGTCCCAATTTTTGGTTGTTATCGTTTGCAAGTTTTACATTTTAAAATATTTCATCAGTGCTAAAAAAGGGGAAAGTTAAAGTTGAGGTGTTTTTAGGAATGTTTAGGGCCCAATTGTACCTGTATACTGTATCCCAGAGACCGGCTAATTCCTATCATGATCCTGGAGACAGAGAAAAAGTCAATGGTTTATATAGGTGTCAGAAATTCAGACCCCCCCCATACCAGAGATTGAAAGCTAGAGAGGGTGATGCTGTAACACTCTATACAATGGAGTCCATACCTATTAATTCTAACATTGTACTCTTTATGCAGCGTTGAGAAGAGGCCGTCTAGGAATCAGATGTACTGTTACAATACATCTTCAATTATCCCTTTGGACTCCCATAGATCCTTCATAATGGCTGAACCAGAATACTTTAAATGATATTCAGAAGGGTAAGCAAGCCTTAGCAAGGCAATCATCATACTGAAGGGGTTGAAAATGTTACTGTCTGCAACATGTTTCAAGTGAAAAGGAGGAAGGGGGAAATAGATGCAATTTTTAAACCACCATGCACTCCCTGCTGCAAATAGGTTGGGCCTAAGGTGGGTGAACAGTTGCCACAGATTACTAGAACACCGCACCATCCACCACAGCAATGGCGTCTGCCAAATAGGACACTGGGCAGAACGGAGACTCGAAACCCTCAACCTCACGGTTTGCAGAAGAGTGTTCTACCGAACCGCACTACGGCATAGTGGCTGTAGGGACCTGGGGACAGGTTTCAGTGACAATGGTGGGGAGGGAGGGAGTGAGGGAAGGCTTTCAATGATAAAGAGGGATAAGAGCAGGGATGATGAAGCTTTCAGATATGAGGACTAAGGGGTAGGAAGGTTTTTAGTGATGAGGGAGGGGGGGGGGGGGGAGGCTTCAGTGATGAGGGATAGAAGGGGAAAGGTTTTCAGTGAGGGATTGGGGAAGGGTGTGTGTGTTAGTACGCACTGAGTTTTACACGTTACAGCTGCACAGGTTCTCCAGAGAGGGGTGAAAAAGTGATGGCTCAGGGGTAGTGGATTTTTTACGAGGTCAAGTGTGATACAAGGTTGGTGCCGCGGGATACAACAAAATAAATGGTATTGGTATGAAATGAAAGGCTACTCAGAGCGAATTTAGCACTATTTTGAATTATATAACAATATATCAGTACCATAGTATATTCAAAAATTATTAAATTCTTTATCGTAACATGATTCAAAAAAAAAAATAGCTTTCACAACACCGTCCAAAATGACCAGTCCACAGCCCACTTGTACACAATTAACTGTCCACCCATGGGTACTTAGGAAAGACTTTCATATTACTGTACATTATAAATATATTTTCCCCATTAATTTATTTCTTTGTAATTAACCCCCACACACCCCCAGCAAAAACCAGACATTACAAAATATTCCCCCCTTTGTTGTTTTTTTTTTTTTAGCCACTGATTAGCCTAGCCTAGCTGAGAACTCATGGTTGGTCGATCTACGGTTGAGAAGCATCACTGTGATAGTTCTCGTGGCACCCTCACCAAGCCATCCCTTATAACTCTTTGGGCATTTTAAATTAAACAACACACCAACATGAAAATAGCCTCAATTGAACTTGTATGCCATATGAGGATCAAGAAAGCTACTGAAGAGTTAGTTTATTTGCAATCTGAAAAAGGACATTGATAATGAACTACAAGTACCTGTATGGAGAAGATATCGCCTACTAATTGATTACTGTATTGTTTTTGTTAAGAGAATTAACTGGATCAGGAATAACAAAGACAAAAACGACCAGATCCTCCATTCATAAAATGGTTTGTAACTGGACAGCCTATAAACTGTTTTTTATTCACCATTTTTTGTGGAAAGCAACTCCAAGGAAGTTAATTCCAGGACTAGTAGTACTGTACTGGGGATACTGTACAATTAATCTTTATAAGCAGAAAGCTACTACATTTTGGAGGAGACAAGTGTAATATATCATGGGCACATTTCTAGCTGCCCCTAGTACTGTGGTGAGAGTGATGGTATAATCAAAGTAAGTCCCTTGGAACAATAGCTACAAAAATATCAACAGAATAATACAAGGAATACATCTCTTCGAGTGAATAACGGAGGAAGGTCCTACATACATACATACAATTTTTAAGACTGAGTGTTTTCCACACATACGTGCAGTTTTTCAGTCCTCTTGGCCTAATGGCGGCGTTTTCCAGGCAACCCTGTTAAGGGCTGCTTCACTTGTTCAAGTTCGTTGGATTTTGAGATCGGCACCGTATAGTCCCGATCCCAGGTCCTTCCTCGGTCCACCCCTTGGTGCAAGCTCCCTCCACAATCACAGACCTGCTGCATTTTTTCTCACCCAAGTTTTGTTCCTCCATTCTCTCCACATGTCCAGAACCATTCCCAGTCTACTTGGTACGCATCACCTCGATAACCTAGCTTTACTACAAACGTCTCCTCAGCTCAAACATTTGTATATTCTATCCTGTAGGCCTGGCCCCACATATCCATCTCACCATTCTTCATCTCATTACTTCCCATTCTGTTGGAGATCCTTCTACTTTAACAGCCCATGTTTCTGATGGCATACGTCATTTGCACTTCTAACACATTAGGCATACACCTTTCCCTTCAGGGGGTGAGGCATTCCTTTTCATGGTCCGGATTGGCAGCCGTTTTCTCTGAACTTCCCACAGCCACACCTAATTCGGCACAGTGGGCAGCCTCGGCCCCACCACCGGCAGAGAATGGTATCTCCTAGGTAACAAAACTTTGTCCACACATCGCCAATGACTCATTTCCAAAATTTCACAGCCACAGGATCATCACGTAACACACCAAGCTCCCCCCTTTGCACAACGACGCACATCAAATTTCTCTATTTCTGACCTTATCCTCGGCAGGGGTCCCTTTATTCTACTTCCAGCGCGGTTTTACTCCCATTGGTGTACCCAACATCCGACAGATGCTACATTGAATTGAGTTTTAATGCCCACTCCCTTTCCACACACTGCACATGGGTATGCACCGCTCTTTTCCATATTGCCCTCGTCTCAATCTACAATGGTCATAACCTTGCAGGGTTATTGATTAATCTAATAGCTTTAGTTTGAATTTTGTTCAACTGCCTTAACCCAATCAGCGCGGGCATATTTCCACTTTAATAGAGCTCATTCAGACACTCCTGATTGCTTACGCAAGTGCCTGAATGAAATGAATTATTTGCAGCAAAAAACTAGAAAAAAAGAGCTTTCAAATGACACCAGAACGAGCTCTGTAGCTAGCGGGGGTTCACTGCGCGGTATCGGCGATATTCGATAATAATTAGCAATGTCACGCTACATTTGCCTTTGGCAAAACCGAATATATCTCACGAGACCCCACCACAGACCCTCAGTGCTGTGGCAGACGTGCCAGAGCGCCGACGGGGGCCTGCCACGCTCCTGATCACTCGCACTCGTCTCCACAGGCTCTAAATTACAGGAAATGCAGGCACGGTCCCCCTAACATAAGGGTTAAAGCAACCACTACACATCCATTTCCATAAACTGAGCAGTATTTGGGATGGATGTAGTACCGGGGCGTACGGTCGTCATGTTTACATAGGTCGATTGCCGCGGTATAGTTTGCGTCTATTTTGACGGCGATTTTTTCGATTATTTGCCCCCTGCTGGCAATATATATGATGATGACAATATGTCATGAGGGATGGGGGGTAACATATTATTGTATCCAATGGCAGTCAAAATAGACGGGAACATGATCGCAAGTGTCCGACGGCGCCGTCATGTTTACATAGGTTGATCACCGCGGTTAAGTTCGCGTCTATTTTGATGGCATTTTTTTTTTTATTTTTTTTGCCCCCTGCTGGCAATATAAATATGATGATGATTATATGTCATGGGGGATGGGGGGTGGGGTAACATATTATTGTATCCAATGGCAGTCAAAATAACACTACAGATGCGAGGAGTGAGCGGTGTCTCTCACTGCCAGCACATGATGATACACATACTGCACATGTTCACAAAGCATATAAAATTGAACAATATGTTTTTCCAACAAGTGTATAAATATGTCCCGCTAGAAAGATAAAATGCTGTAAGTCTATAAGAATCTTGTGTGTGACTTGTTAGAAAGTTCTTATTGGAGGGCTATGTATTACGAAGGGCAAGATAATCAGGAGGTCTCGGGTATGCAAAACTGAGGAGTAGTCAAATTGTTACCACCAACAACTTCTATGGTAAGGTACAGTCATGATTATTAATCTTGGATCAGAGAGTTAGCCAATGATAGAGGATGGAGGATAAACCAAAGACCAAACTTATAAAGTGGACGAAACAGGGCTCCAGTAAAAATCATGCCCAAGCCAATCTACATTCGTAGACAGCAAAGCAGACGAGTGGATGCAAAATAGACAAGTCACATTTCATTGCCATGGTATCAGTCAATCTCTCATGCTCACACAAGATAAAAACCAGTGAGCGTACATACTGCCACCCATCCACGCTGCTACATGAACATCCGCAACATGGATTGATTCTGGGGTGTGTTGATAAAAGTCGGCAAACGGTTGAATGACGTTAACATTATATCAGAATCCCTTTCCCTTGCATTATTCTACAGATATTTTCACAGCAATTGTTCCGAGGAACTTGCTTCAATAGTGCCGCCTCTCCACATCTTTCCCCTTAGAACTAGGGCAGCTGAGAGCGCCCATGAATACACTTTCTCCTCCACAATGCAGAACTTCTGCTTATCAGAATTCATTATCCCCAGAGCTACTCCTCTTTGGAATTCACTTCCCTCGAATTGCTTTCCACAAACTTACAATCTACAAATGTTTATATCCAGTTGTTACAAACATTTTATGAATGGAGGATGCCTTTAGGCACATGGACCTTTTTGTTTTATCTGTGTTTTTTCTTCCTCCGTTCATTGTCTCTTTTAAAAAAAAAAAAAAAAAAAAAAAAAAATATTCCTTCAACGCTGCATCCTGGACGCCTGTGCTAAGTGCACCAAACTTGATCTCCCATTTAAATTGCTTCTTTAGATGGACAATTCTCCCTTTTACTCTCAGTGATGGCAGGATCTCCATCTGAATGCCCAAATTGTTTTCCTTCCACCTAAGACAACCATACTAGTCCAACATTTAACCCATCTGACCCAGGCGTAATGTTAAAAGTACATTTAGAGATCGCGCCGTGGTACCCAGGCATACTGTTTAACCCTCCAGCCCCGGCTATGTATTCCATATATATTCCCCGAAACCCGGGGGTTTTGGCCGAAAAAAGTCTACGCCTAGGCTACCGCATCTTTGTTATTTTGCTTGCTTGCGCATTCCCGCACATCCCCAAGCGTAGATGTGTTTCGTACCTGTAGAATGGCGTTAAGTAGAGCTCTCTATGTCAACTGGTTCAGTTATGATGATGATTTCATTGGAGATAACTTTGTGGCAAACACAGCCACTTTACACTACTTTTCGATACTTAACAATAACATACAGGCACACACGAACAAGCGACGCACTCCTTCTTGTGGTCGGAGATGCGGGGCGTCGGTCCAGCCGGCTTTTGTTTACATACGTCGGACGGACGCCTCGCACACCAAGCTTACAGGCTTTAAGCTCATGGGTGCCTCGGAGCCCTACCGGGTAGCTCGGAGTGTATTTTTTATGGGTGCCTCAGAGCCCTTCCGGGTCTGATGGGTATTAAAGGCACGCACTTAAATTTGTGCTAATACCCCATAAAACTACACAAGAAAGCTTTGTTGTCATGGCAGGTGGAACACACAACGCACCCTTACAGTCAGTCTGCCAGCTGACACCGAGTTGCAAGCACTGCCCAAGCTAGCCAATCGATGATTTTTTTTTCTTCGACAGTCCGAATCCATGCACACAAGCAGTGTACAGTGACGTAAGAATGTTTACAATGGTGAAATAAATCAATAACAATCCATAATCAATAGTTGCAAGAGTGCTTACAAGCTGAAGTTGTATTCCATGCAAAACGTTCGAACGTGCCCATGACACCTCAACAATGTCGGACCCAAACATCTCTCTTATACACATCAGAAGGTAATGGCATCTTCATTTTGTAATGGAGGAAACGAGAATGCCCCACGCATCCTACTGCGTGTCATACAAGGCAACTAATCGGGAGGATGGCAGTAGACTTGTGGACCAACAGCCATTAGAATACAATAAAACCTCGCTATTAGCGCTACCTTTGTATGGCACTGCCGAAGCTGGTGAGGAGCAGATAGATGCCACAGGGGACTCTACTAGTGTTACCTGGGCGCTGTTTGGCACCAAACCAGAGTCGGCAATGGGCCGAGCTGGCTGTTAACCCATGTACAGTACTGTACATATACCGGTACCGTATATATAATATGCAGGTCAATCTATCAATGGCCAGACGCCTTGATCCCCGAATTTCCTAAAAGGGTGGCCAGTGGCCACGAATGAATCACCTCCATGCACATCTCACTGTCCGAGTCTGTCAACCGGCATACTTTTGAGTAGTTTCGATCACAAACCAGTTCGCCAAAGGCAGATCAGTCACAAACCATTTCGTCCACAGACCAACTTTACTCAAGTTTAAGATCCACTTTTTTGTCTCCTTCAAAATAACACCTAGAGATGTTTCGGCCATGTGGAACGTATGGGAAGTGGGAGAATTACTAAAAGAGAATCCGAGAGTGAGGTGGAAGGACAGAGAGGGAGAGGTGGAGATAAGAAGTAAGAGCAAAGACGGTGCTGGATGGGAGAAGGGGCGTCGACTGACTGGGGACAGAGTTGCATGGGGGCATTTCGTTCGTGGCCACCCCTTCGGTGATCATGACTTCCGGCAATATAGATAGAAAATAATAAACTATCTGTATCATGCTGTAAGGGGTCGGGCGCAAGTTGGACTAGATATCAGGCGCCTGGCCCGGGGAGACGATTAATATGAAGGGTGCGCCTGGAAGTGTGGTGGGAGGGCTTGTGGCTTTGGCTCCGCTGCATGTCTGCCTGCCGAGATCGGAACCTCTCCGGGTGGTCGGGGGCCGGGGGAGTGCTGGAGCGACCTTGGTGACCCTGGTCTCTGGGTCTTCTCCTGGGTGAACTGGATGTTGTGAGTTTGTGCTTTTTGTCTGTGTTTATTCGTTGTTTTTGTGTTTTCCCTGTTCTTGCTCTGTCTTGAGTCGGCTACCCCCAAAATGGGGATTGGGCCTGAGCATATAGATATATAGATAGATAGATAGATAGATAGATAGACCTGTATCATGAGATTTTGATTGGTACCGGTTAGGTTAATGACAAAATATGGTTTTCGGGGGCATATCTTAACATTATTGGATATTGTTTAACCTCCAGACCCGGTGGGCTCTGAGGCCCTCCATAAAAAATACACCCCGCGCTACCCGGTAGGGCTCTGAGGCTCAGGCAGCTTGAAACCCTGTAAGCTTGGTGTGCGAGGCGTCCGTCCGACGTATGTAAACAAAAACCGGCTGGACCGACGCCACGCATCTCCGACCACAAGAAGGAGAGCGTCGCTTGTTCGTGTGTGCCTGTATGTTATTGTTAACCCGGCAAGCGCGATAGGCCTCACGGAAGGCTTCCTATAGGGAACGCGATAGGCCTCACGGAAGCAAGACCATAAAAAAAGCCTTCCAAAAAAAAAAAGGGCCTATCAAAACAAAGGATTTTGTCTCTAGGTGAGATAATTCCCCTCTAGTACTCATCCATGTGTTTCTCACCCCTCCCCTCCTTCCTCACCTTATTCCCCCTCCCCCCCCCTCCTCAATTATCACCTATTTATCCTCTTATTATCATCATTTATCGGTTATTTTTCTCTCCCGCGATAATGTAGCACAAGTGGGTTGCATAAAAGATCGTTATGCAACACCCAGACACCGGCACACACCGCCCCGCTCGTCTCAGTTAACTCCCAGACAGCGAGAGGGGAGGGCTGCCTGTGGCTCTCTCTCGCCTGAGATTATGACCGGGTGGCCAATATCTTCGTTTTTCACCACCCAAATGCTTTTCCCACTTATGTAGCACTCTTGAAGGTTCATATATACATCATATGTAAAATAAAAGCATACCGAAAACAAATAATGCTTTATATTGTAAATATAACGAATTCTGTCAGAATCCAGGGCTAGAAATGCACAAATAACTACCCTAGCACCTAGGTCTATATCGCGCTTGTCAGGTTAAGTAGCGAAAAGTAGTGTAAAGTGGCTGTTTTGCACAAGTTATCTCCAATAAAATCGTCATTACAACTGACCAGTTGACTTAGAGAGCTCTGCTTAACGCCATTCTACAGGTACAAAACACAATCTACGCTTCGGGATGCGCGGGAATGCGGAAGCAGTCAAATTACAAAGATACGGTAGCCTAGGCGTAGACGTTTTTTCGGCCAAAACCCCCGGGTTTTGGAATATACAGTATATGGAATAAATAGCCGGGGCTGGAGGGTTAAATACTAATTCCGATAATTGTTGTTCCCTAAGCTGCCTGGCCGAACAGCCCCGAGTACCTAAGGAAGGCCATGGCCATTTGGCCACGATCGGGCTTTCACACAGGGCTCTCAAGGAGTGCAGACTACTGTATGTTGTTGGCGCAAGTGATTGTGTAGAATGCAGTCTTCTATGATGTGCTCAATAGTATGGGGTGCCGCCGTGCTGCGTCCCGGGCAGGCGTCGATGACAGAGTTATCCAGTCTCTTCTGGTAGCTCAAAAGAGCTGGATGGTGCCCATACATCAGCCCGGCCAGGACTCCATCCTCGCGAGGAAGGGTGGATTCAGAAGGACGGATATCGGGAGGTTGCGCTTGCAGATGCATGTTTCTATGAGTGACTGGACGGAACCGCGAGAGACATGAGCATGGATGCGCTACGGAAGCTGGCTTGGGTGAGCAGGGAGGGAAAGAAGATAGCACATGTACTTACACTAGTTGTACTTACACTAGTTGTATTTGCGGGAGTGAGCATGCTCGTTAATTCCCGCCTCCTAAGATATGTTTGTCATACCGTGCTTTGAAACTATGCACTGATGGTGCAGACACTACTTCGGCTGGCAATTTGTTCCACCCACCAATCGAGTTGGTAGGAAATCTTTTACTTTTCAGATCGGATTTACTATTAGGCACTTTCAGTTTGTAGCTGTGACCTCTTGTTCTGTCACCTCCATCCCTCTCTATGAAGTTTTCTTGGTTGATTTTGTCAATACCTCTAACACATTTGTATATCTGAATTTGCTGTCCTCGTTTCCTTCTCTGTTCCAGTGTAGGTAGATTCAATCTCTCGAGCCTCTCTTGGTACTCCAAATTTTCCAAACCTGGGATCATCCTCGTAGCTGCTCTCTGTACCCTCTCAATTTTGTGGATATGTTTCTTCATGTGAGGGGACCACACTACAGATGCATATTCCATCCTGGGTCTTATTATTGCCGTTATTATTTGTTTCATGGTGCTTTCATTAAGATAATTGAAAGACATCCTGATATTTGCCAATAGTGCTAGTGATTCTCTCACTATCTTATTTACGTGGCTTTCCGGAGACATGTTATCCTTAAATTCTATCCCCAAGTCTTTTTCTTTTTCTGCTTTGGGAATCACTTAGTTTCCTAGTTTATAATCTTTTCTAGGTCTGTACTTGCTTTTACCCATTTCTAGTCTTACATTTTCCTGCATTGAACTCCATATTCCATTTGATGCTCCATTCATGGATCTTTTGCAAATCTGATTGGAGTTCAAGGCAATCCTCCTGGGTTCTGATTGTTTTAAGCAGCTTAGCATCGTCCGCAAACATGCTCATGTAGCTTGTTAGTCCCTCAGGTAAGTCATTTACAAATATTAAAAACATGATTGGGGCTAGGACAGGTCCTTGTGGTACTCCACTCGTAATTTGAGTCCAGTTTGACGATTTCCCCCTTACTGTTGTTCTCATCTGTCTTTCGCTAAGGTAGCTCTCCATCCATTTCAGCAGTTTGTCTCCTACTTTTCCCTCATGTTTTAATTTCCACAGCAATCTCTTGTGTAGAACTTTGTCAAATGCCTTTTTAAAGTCTAGGTAGGCACAGTCTACCCATCCTTCCCTCTGGTCCACTGTGTTTATTACTCTAGAGTAAAAACTCAACAAGTTGCTTACACATGATCTGCCTCCTCTGAATCCAAATTGTCGGTCAGTAATTAATCTTTGGATTCCAGGTAGTTCACCCATTTGTCCCTTATTAATCCTTCCAGAATCTTCATGAGGATGCTCAATAGTGATACAGGTCTATAATTCAGTGGTTTATCTCTGCTTCCTCCCTTAAATATAGGAATAATGTTTGCTCTTTTCCATTCTGTAGGTACAATCCCTGTGTCCAATGATTTGGTCATTATATCATATATTGGTATACTCAGTTCCTTGGCATTTTCTTTAACCCTTGGGATCCGGGAGGCCTCATATGAGGCAAAATGCGCAGCTAAAAAGTCGCCGATATAATCATCAGAACTCGGCAACCACGCAACGTAGCGATGTCATCTCAACGGCAGTCTACAGACAAAAAAACGTGCTACAATTTGCAAAAAAAAAAATACTCCTCTAGGTGGTCTCAATCAGTAGCTACTGAATTATGAAGTTTGAAAATACCAAACTTCATATGAGGCCCCCCGGATCCCAAGGGTTAATAATCCAGCCTGATACTCCGTCCGGTCCGGCGGCTTTGTTTGGATCCACCTTACTCATTTTGTCTATGAGCTCTTCTCTGTTAAATGAGACTTCCGGCATTTCCTCTAAACCTATCTCATTGTTTTCAGGTGCAATGAATTCTCCTTCTTTTGTAAATACTGATGCAAAATTGCTATTTAGTTCTTCCGCAATTTCTGTATCATCTTCTATGATTGTTTCCACTTTTAATTTTTAGGATTGTGGCTTTTATCTTCCTTTTGCCGTTTACAAACTTGAAAAAAAAAATTGGATTCTTTTCATAGTTCTCCACTATCCCTTTCTCATGGTTTGCCTCTGACCTCCTCCTCATTTCTGTGTATTTGTTTCTCTCCTCTTTATACTTTTGCCTGTTTTCTTCTGAATCCCAGTTCCTCATCTTTTTCCAGGCTTTGTTTTTTGCTTCCTGTGCTTGCCTACATTCGCGATTAAACCATTCTTTGCGATTTCCTTTTTTTCTGTTATTTATGTACTTTGGGACAAAAGTTTTTATACCAGTATCATAGATCTCCATGAATGCCTTGATTTTTTTTTGTCTACCTCACTTTCAGATAACACTTGATCCCAATTTTGTGACTTGAAAATATCCCGTAGTCCTGCGAAATCGGTTCTGGAATACATCCAGTGATTTTCCTTGTGCTTTTCCCTTTCCTTGGGTAGTTTATGCTTCAATAGTAGGTCTATGTCGAGAACTGCATGGTCGCTTTTTCCTAGTGGGCATAGGTACTGAATACTTTGAACCTCCTCCTCCCTTCTTGTGAAGAGAAGGTCCAATCTAGCTGGTTGATCACTTCCCCTTATTCTTGTTTTCTCTTTTACATGTTGGTATATAGAATTTTCCATGGCCATACTTAAAAATTCATAGCCCCAACTTTCCTCTCCTGTTCCGGGTTCAAGTTCTTCCCAATTTACTTCCTTGCAGTTAAAGTCCCCACACATGACTATTTCATCCTTTGAAGCTAAGATATTTTCTAGCACACTAATTGTTTCCTTACATATTAGGCTATGTTCCTCCTTACTCCATGTCTTCGTCTTGGGAGGTACATACGCTACTATCACTACTATTTTTTCGTTTCCACCAATTTCTAGTGCTAAAACTTCTGCTGTTGAAGTTTCTAGTTTTATCTCAGACACAATCAAATCTTTCCTAGTAAGGATGCACACTCCACCTCCATGTCGAAGTTTTCTGTCCCTCCTCCAAATCTTGTATTCAGACCATCCTAGCAGATTTATGTCAAGTTCCTCTCTTAGTTTTGTCTCAGTGAGACATACTATTTCTGGTTTCTTAGTATTGAGTAAGTCTGATAGTTCTAATTTCTTAGAGATTAGCCCATCGACATTGCTATATAGAATCCTTATACTTTCCAGTCCCCCTTTTCCTGATTCAAGTGCCTTATCTGCGGCGGTATGTACCCTACCCTCTTTTTCTTTTAGTTTCTCTTTACCGGAAGTTTCATAATCTTCCCTTTTCTCACTCCGTAAAAAAAACTTATTCTTTTCTTGTTCTGTCCTCTTGCTATTTTCCTCTTTGGCGGTTTTCCTTAGTTCAGCCTCCTTCTTTCTCTCTTCTTCTGGTATGTCACGCCTGATGTAGATTTTGTCCATACCACCTAACTCTTTTAGACTAGCTGCTACTGCCATGATTTCATCACATGTCCTTCTTGACTTAAATTCAATTTTAACAGTCTATTGTATTCCTTTGTGTATTTTCCCAGCCTAAACATGTCTGATATTTCCTCCTTCCAGTTGTCCTCTTCATCCCTAATAGATTCCAGAATCATGTTGATGCGACCTTCATCCTTCTCTCTTCTTTTTGTCCAGTCTAGTTCCTCCTTTTCTTCCACCCCTGATAGTATGAGGCAGTTAGCCCTACGACTTTCTTCCTGGATGGCCTGAGAGTTTTCGTGGATGCCTTGCTTAACCATTCTTTTTACCTGGTCCTTTATCCTAACATCTTGCTGTTTCTGTTCATCCATTATCTTCCTGAATTCATCACTGTTTGCCGTCCTTACACTGTCTAAATCTTTTACCACATGGTCTCTAGTCATGCCCCAAGCATTTTTACCTTCCGAGATACTGGTGTCTAGCCTAGTCATTATCTCTGCCTTTTCTCTCTCCATTAACTCCAACCTGTTCTTCAACTCCCCATTCTCTGTAACAATTTCCTTCTTAACTGTCTCCAAGCCAGTCACTCGGCCCTCCAAGTTCTTGATTTTGTTCAATAGCATGTAGCAAAATTGTCCAGTTTCCTCTGCCGTCCATGATTTCTGGAAACCGGGAAAATCCGGCTCTCCCTACGATTCGTCACTCCCGCCTTTATCACCCCTCTCTTCCTCAGCCCCCTCATCACATTCATTAACCATGTGTGTGATACCGTACGCTGGGTACTGCCCCGATATTCCCTGGCGTCTGTCACGCAGTGCGGTGGGCGGCCCTGGTCTGTGGAGGCCGCAGCCAGGAATCGAGTGCCTCCCACATCCAGATGGTCCCTGACTTTGAGGACCCCGGACCCCCAATGCAGGCGATCTGCAGATGCAGCTACTGTGCAGCCTGTGATGATCTTTAGGGCCTTGCCTTGACTTATTGTCAGCAGGGGGCAAATAACAGACAAAAATGCAGTCAAAATAGACGGGAATATAGCCGCGAGCGCAACACCTATGTTGTTCCCCAAGCTGCCTGGCCGAACAGCCCCAAGGCCCCGAGCAATTCCAAGGCCATAACCGAGCGCCCCAACAGAACCCTCCCCGCCGACCACAATAAAGCCTGGGTGACCGAAGCCACTCCATGGCGGGGAGCTGAGGAGGGCGCGGAAACGCCCGGGAAACCAAAGCCCCACCCAGGGCCCTGTGCCCCTCAGCAATTATGAAGAGAAAGTTGAGGGGCAAGGGAAAAATGTGACGCTTTGGCTTCCAATCTTGGTAGATTGGGAGGTCAATCCACGGAAAAGACGCCGTCACTTGAGATCTAGAAAATATATAAGTTAAAGGAACAGTCAGAGTAAGCTATGGGTATGGCAGAGATCGCTCAGTTCTCACTCTGATAGACCAGCCCATCACCACATGACTAGAACCCAATCCTCTCAGGACGGTGTTCCTCCTGTTGTTCTCAAAAACTGTGCTTCCGTGCTGACTCCCTGCCTAGGCAAACTCTTTCGTCTCTGTCTATCCTCTAACGTCTTCCCTTCATGCTGGAAGTTTGCTCACATTCAACCTGTCCCAAAGAAGGGTGACCGCTCTCAACCCTCCAACTATCGTCCAATTGCTCTTATCTCTTGTCTTTCTAAAGTTTTTGAAACTATTCTTGCTTCCAAATTTCTTAAGCATTTCTCTTCTCATAATCTGCTCTCAGATCGCCAGTATGGCTTCCTTAAGGGTCGCTCTACTGGTGATCTTCTTTCATATCTTACTAACTCTTGGTCATCCTCCTTTCGGGACTTCGGTGAGACTTTTTCTATTGCACTAGACATATCGAAAGCCTTCGATAGAGTCTGGCATAAATCTTTAATATCTAAACTACCCTCCTTCGGTTTCTATCCCTCCATCTGTGCCTTTGTCTCTAATTTCCTTTCCGGCCGTTCCATAGCTGCGGTTGTGGATGGCCATTGTTCACTTCCTCACCCTATAAACTCCGGTGTTCCTCAGGGCTCTGTCCTATCTCCTATTCTCTTTCTAATTTTTATAAATGATCTCCTTAACTGTACCTTAATTCCCATCCATTCATACGCAGACGACTCAACCTTACACTACTCCATTAGTTTTTCAGAACGCCCCAGCCAGCAATCCCTCAACGACAAACGTAATGAAGCCATAGAACTCTTAAATTCTGATCTAAATACTATTTCCAATTGGGGCAGAGAAAACCTTGTTAACTTTAATGCTTCCAAAACCCAATTTCTCCATCTATCTACCCGTCAGGATCTCCCAGCGGACTATCCCTTATTCTTCAACAATACAAAAATCAACCCTTCATCTTCTCTCAATATTCTTGGTGTCTCTTTTTCTTCTGCTCTCATTTGGAAGGACCATATTACCAGTCTTGCTAAGGCAGCCTCCCAGAAGCTGGGTGTGCTCAACCGCCTTAGGGGGTTCTTTTCCCCTGCACAGCTTCTTGCTTTGTACAGGGGCATAGTGCGCCCTTGTATTGAGTATTGTTCACATGTGTGGGGAGGTTCCTCTCACACCGCTCTACTAGACAAAGTTGAAAGGAAGGCCTTTCGTATCATTAACTCCCGTCCACTCACCAACTCTCTGCAATCTCTCTCTCTCCGCCGCAATGTTGCATCTCTCTCGCTATTCTATCGCTACTATAATAATCAGTGTTCCTCAGAGCTATCCCAGTGCATACCACCTTTACGTAGGGCACGTGGTACCCGTCTTGCAACTCAATCCCACCCCTACTCTGTGCAACTCTCCAACCCAAGAGTGAAACGTTACTCTCAAACTTTCTTCTACTCAACATCTGAGCTCTGGAACTCTCTCCCAGAATCAGTCTTTCCCTCTTCCTATGACTTAAATTGCTTCAAACTCCGTGTGTCCAGGCATTTTGGCTCGAACGTCCCTTGATTTTGGCCCTGTCACTCTTTCAACTATGGGGGACGCACTCGCTATAAGCAGTTATGCCTTTTGCCTCCCTCAATCACATAGAAAAAAAAAAAAAAAAAAAAAAAAAATCAGCTAGGAAAGGCCCTACTCCCTAGAAAGCCGCCTTTGGCGGGGGGATAGCTCCCCTATTTCAACCCCTTTCGGGGTCGGGCACCCGCCAGCAACACCTATGTAAACATGATGACCGTATGCCCGGATACTACATCCTTCCCAAAGTCAGTACTGTACTGTAATACCTTATCATCATATATATTACCAGCAAGGGGTAATTAACAGCTGGCCGTGGGATAATTTTCGTAAAAAAATAGCAGTCAAATTTGACGCGAACATAACTACGTGCGTGCGACTATGTAAACAAAGGAAATTATACACCCGCTAACACCACATCCATCCCACACCATCCTTACCATATTCCGTACAAGTCTAAAACTGTTGGTGCTCATTTATCATCTCCATATTTTCGCCATGAACGTAATTTCCGGTATTCCTACCCGTGAAATATAATGTACATCCTTGGCACTAGTCCATTACCTACCAATATGTGCACAATACTTCGTGGTAAAGGTGCCTGTAGGAGTAAAGTCTGTGATCCATCACCACTTCATATTTTCATCTCCCAGGTTTATTGACTACCTGGCCGGTCATGTCGGTCCGTTCATACAGTACCAACTCGCGCGCGGGATTATCATATCTCACTCTTGGTAATGCCCCCTGCAGCCCTGCTGGCAACATAGATGATGACTACAATATGTCCTGAGGTGGTGAGGGGGGCCTTCAACCCATTGTGCATCCATCCGGATCCCTAATTATGCCCTCTTAAAACATACAAAAATCCGAGCCAAATGTTGCCTCGATTTTGTGCGATTTGCTTACGGTAATTATAGGGAATAGGCTCGCACCCTTATTTTTCATGTTTTTTCCTCCAGATTTTGAGAAATTAGTGTTTTCATGGTTTTAGTTATAATTCCAATGTGGGATACACGATGGGTTGAGGGGGTGGCCAAGAATGTTAAGTGCGGGCTTACCGCCACCCTTGTTTACACAATGCGGAGCGGTAGTGAACGCTTGCCATCATGTTCCCGTTTATTTTGACTGCCTTTCGATACAATAATATGTTGAGGGAGCATTCACATATTGTCATCAAATATATTGCCAGCAGGGGGCAAATAACCGAAAAAAAATCACAGTCAAAATAGACGCAAACTTAATAGAGCAGGAGCCCCCGGGGGGGGGGGTCTGGTTAGCTGGAAAGGTAACCAATTTTTCCCCCCACCAAAGTATCACCTATCAATGCTAATGTAATGGAACTGGACGACTGGCAGGCTTGCTGTGGTGGATGTGGCAAGGAGAGTGGATTATATCCACTCCAAAAATGATCTAGATCAGCTTTGCACAGTAACCCATCCTAAATAACTGTAATAGGCATTCCATATCCCAATGTATGAAACATGGTTGATGACAGCAATTTTCATTGGTGGGTTGCCCCTGCCAGCCCCCATTAATTAGCCCCTCAAAGCTGATCTAGATCAGCTATTGAGGTAACCACTTCAAATAACTTGCAAAATCTAGGCCTGTGGCCTAGACAACATAAGCATAGGTTTTTTGGTTAGGTTAATGACCAAAACAAAAAATCCCAAGAAAATAAATGAAAAATCCCAAGATTTTTTTTTTTTTCCCCCGGGGATAAAAAGTATATAGAAATGAAGCATATGATGATAGGAACCCAAAACTACCATTAGAATTTTGCTACCTATATTGTAGCGCCTCCTGTATATTGACCGCCAAAACTTGGCTCGGGTTTTCCAAAATTTGGGTTTTATGGCTTTGCAATTTCGGGAAACCTGAGCCAAATTTCTAAATGAGGTTAGGCTACTGTCATTTTGTTGTCTACAAACTCTCAAAATCCGAGCCAGCTTTGGCCAAAACTTGGCTCGGGTTTTCGAAATATTGGGTTTTAGGCCTTAGAAATACCTTAAAACCCGAGCCAAGTTTTGCTAAAATACGTTTTAATCGCTGTTTTACGCATTTAACCCCTCATTTTCCCTGTACTTCATAGCCCTCCCCACTATCGGGCGGCGTGTCTTAAGATCGTTGTATAATGGGGAAAACGGTTTCGCCGAGGGTTGTAATTATTTCCAAACACTATATTGATGAAAACTAACAGGGAAAAATAAAAAAATCCATGGGAAAATTGGTGACCATCTTATTTAGTTTTTCTCCCTTTTTTTCCAAATTTTGGGGTTTTTGTACTCTGAAAAATATCCAAATCCGAGCCAACTTTTGCCAAAACTTGGCTCGGATTTTCACATTTTAACGTTTTTTTACTTTTCTATATTTTAGTTTCAGAGTTCTTCCCATATTACCCCTATTTTTCCCCTTTTACCCCGCAATTTCCCTGATCTTCATAGCCCTCCCCACTAGTGGGGGCCGTGTTTTTAGATTGTTGGATAATGGGTACCGGGTAAATACTCATTTGCGACAGTCCTTGGTATAAAACAACACTGTATATCAAAGAAAAAAAAAACACACATGCTAAAACTCGTGACTGTCACACCGTATCAATTTACCAAATAGCCTAACAGGTTTAGGCTAATGTGTACAGGTATTATAGGGTTATAGCATAGCCTAGGCCGGTAAAATTCTAGTTTCACGTACACAGCGACAAAAGGGAGGCGCCGTTGTAAAGGCATAGCTTCCCGACCAACTATGAAGATCAGGGAAATTGCTGGGTAAAAGACGTAACATAATGATAATAAACTACATTAACGACATTAGCCTAACCTAACAACCTTACCTAACCTAGTATTATGTAATAGCCTAGCTATGGTGCCACATATGGGGAGATTTTTTTTTTTTTTTTACAGTAGGTATAATTCCTTATAGCCTAATGCATTTCGGATTTTTTTTATTTTAATACCACAAATTTTCAGTGTTTTTTATAAACAAAATTGTTCATTTGCATCAATATATAGTGTTTGTAATTAATTAGAAATCTCGGGAAAACCTATTTTCCCCATAAGGCCTATTGATCGATGTTGTTCCCGGATAGTGATTTGAAAAGACATTAGCCTAACCTAACCTAGTATTATGGGTGGGGGCTGCTGCCCCCACACCCCCGCTGGTTGAGTACTAATCCCTTAGTAAATTAAAAAAAAAAAAAAAAATTGGCTGTCGATTATACGAAGGTGAAAGAAAGTCGATGAAGTCTACGGTGTTTACTCTGCAATGTTCAGCTTTGATTGTACATTGATAACGGGAAAGTACCGTATTGACAACCTTGTTACGAAAATTAAATTTTAGTAGCATACTTTTATATTAGGTTTTTCCGAGGGTTTAACACATTTTCATAAATTATGATCTTTAGAGCTGTCGATAACTGGAAGTACCGTATTGACAACCTTGTTACGAAAAATAAATGTTAGTAGGCCTACCATACTTTTGGTAAAATTCTAGTTTCACGTACACAGCGACAAAAGGGAGGCGCCGTTGTAAAGGCATAGCTTCCCGACCAACTATGAAGATCAGGGAAATTGCTGGGTAAAAGATGTAATATAATGATAATAAACTACATTAACGACATTAGCCTAACCTAACAACCTTACCTAACCTAACCTAGTATTGGTAAAATTCTAGTTTCACGTACACAGCGACAAAAGGGAGGCGCCGTTTTAAAGGCATAGCTTCCCGACCAACTATGAAGATCAGGGAAATTGCTGGGTAAAAGACGTAACATAATGATAATAAATTACATTAACGACATTAGCCTAACCTAACAACCTTACCTAACCTAACCTAGTATTATGTAATAGCTATGGTGCCGCATATGGGGAGTTTTTTTTTTTTTTTTTTTTTACAGCCTAGGTATAATTGCTTATAATGCATTTCCGCCGCTTTGGACATATATTGGAATTAAGTATGGTATATGACAACTCTAAAGTAGCCATAGAAATTTATGAGTATGCTGTGAAAGCGAAACTAGAATTAAACCTTAGTATTATGTAATAGGCCTAGCTATGGTGCCGCATATGGGGAGATTTTTTTTTTTTTTTTTTACAGTAGGTATAATTCCTTATAATGCATTTCCGCCACTTTGGACATATATAGGAATTAAGTATGGTATATGAATAATATGACAACTCTAAAGTAGCCATAGAAATTTATGAGTATGCTGTGAAAGCGAAACTAGAATTAAACCATACTTTTTTTATTAGGTTTGGTCAATATTTACGAGTCACACCACAGCTGGAATCTCATTTCTAAGGGTAGTTTTGGGTTCCTATCATTCTGTTTCATTGCTAGGCTATATACTTTTTAACCACCGGAATTTTGTTTTTCTTGTTTAGGCTAGGCCTAGGCTAGGGCCTAGGCTAGGCCTATTTTATTTTATTTTTATTTTTATTTTTTTTAGCATTAACCTAGCCTAACCTAAATGTATTTGGGGGCTATTAGGTTAGGTTAGGTTTTTTGGTTAGGTTAGGCTAGGCTAATGCTAAAAAAAAAAAAAAAAAGAAAAGAAAAAAATATATTTTCCGGTGGATAAAAAGTATATAGGTCTAGCAATGAAGCATAGAATGATAGGAACCCAAAACTACCGTTAAAAATGAGATCCCAGCTGTGGTGTGACTCGTAAATATTGACCTTAGGTTTTGCCGAGGGTTAAAACAAATGTTCTTATGATCTTTAGAGCATATAGGCCTAGATTCAATATTTATCTTCAAATATGGCAATACAATTCGTGGTATTAAAATAACATTGAACCTGCATTTCCGCCGCTTTGGATATAGCCTATATATAGGAATTAAGTATGGTAGGCTATAGGCATATGACAACTCTAAAGTAGCCATAGAAATTTATGAGTATGCTGTGAAAGCGAAACTAGAATTAAACCCCTAGGCCTACACTGAACATCTTTATTGGTGACCCGTGAGGTTGCAGGTAGATGGCTAAGTTGCTTGTGTTTATGAAGCTGCTTGCAATACCTCCCGGGCTCCTCCTCCCCCTTCATGACCCCCACCCACCCAGCTGATTCACCTAAAATCAATGCCACGTCCCCACGCCCTGACCTGTGAAATAACCCTTCCTAGGATATGGGTCACTCCCCTAGCTAACCAAATATGACCCCAGGACCCCAATACTTCCCATACATCCCCCTACACCCCCACAGTGACAGCTCAGAGGTCAGCTATGCAGTCATTTACTCCCTCGCCCACTACTCACCGCTCTGCTCGCCCAGGAAAACGAGCTTGAATTTCCTCAACGGGTTTCCAAATTCGCCCGACATGGACATGCTATTGTCTTGAGTTATGAGGTAAATTTTGTCCCACTACCCTCAGCGGGTCGGAACCACAACGAGAGTATAATGATCGGAGAGGCACTAACACAACGGACCACCGCCACGTACTGACTCGCCCGACTTCCGGTGAAATGTCAAGCTCAAGTATATCGGCCGCTAGGTGGCAGGACTACCGCTATAGTACGGTACCTACCATCCAATGTGGGACAATATTCTCCAGTTATGGTTTTTATCAAGTTTGCTCTAAGAGGTAGATTATATAAATTAGACCCTTCATGCAATTTAGGTGCCGATTTTTTTCTGGCGAGCGATAGCGAGCCTGTAATTTAAGAGGAACCGGCCTTCGACCGGAACATTATTCTATCGAAAAATGTAGGCCTACACATTTATCTTGAAGGGAGTTCTTAGGGGGTGTTTTTATAAGATTGATGGAGGTCTAGAGAGGAAACTAAAGAAAAATAACAATGATAAATATATATAAGCAAATGAATACGCCCATCCACCCTTAACCACATGCGAGTTTTGGGTATTAACCCTTTCTGTACCGGTGATGTAAATTTTAATTTTATTTCAGCTACATTTATACGAGTTTATGAAGATCAGGAAGGATATATGTGATAGGTAAAAGGATGAATTGAGATAGCCTGTAGCCTTTTAACTGGTAGACGCCCTTCCTAAGCTGTATAAAATAACTACATTAAATAGTTGCCTGAATACAATGAAAAGGATGTCACCGGTATTGATTCTACTGAATGGACAAACCCCTTCTGTACCGACGATGTATGTTTCATTATATTCTGGCAACTTTTGACCATTTTATTCAGCTTAGGAAGGACGTCTACCAATCAAAAGGTGAAATACTATCTCAATATTAATCCTTTTAGCTACCATATAGCTTTCCTAAGCTTCGTATAGTCTTATAAATGTAGCTGAAATCCAATAGAAAAGACCCTGAAAGACTCTCACAGACCTTCGTGATTTGGTCAAGCATTTTCAGGCCCCTATAATTACCTCCATGTAGCGCATCCCCTTTTCCTTTGTATATATTTACTATTACACTCTTGTGCCAATCCTCGGGGATTTTCTCATCTTGAATAATGGTGTTTATCATCTGTGACTAAGGTGACACCCGTCTCCCCTGAGGCTTTTATCATCTCAGCGACAATGTCAGAGCACCCTGGAGCTTTACCGTCCTCAGATCAGATCAGATGTGGTTCGGGAAGTAATGCCTTAACAACGGCACTTCCCTGAGAGGTTCTTGTAATTTTCCTTTTGTGACCTGCTCTGTTATATTATATTGTATTTCTTTTTCTTTTTTCTATATGTTGCATTATAATCTATTTCTTCTTATTCCAGCTCCTTCATTTTCTTGGTTCTTGCTCTCCACATCCCATACAACATCTTCTTCACTCGTTCCTGGTTTTCTTCTTTGAACAGTAGATTTCCTATCACTTGATTTTCCTCCTTAACGTGAGGTTGTTGCAGCTCTGTTTCCTTTACTCTCTCCTCTCTATATATATAGGGCACCATAAAATAAAGTGTTTGATGTCCTCTATCTCAGCATTACATAGTAAGCATTGTATATCTCCTCCTACATGCCTGTTCCTGTCTCTTAAATTTAAATTATTCGTTCTACACCTATATAATATGACTGAAGCTTCTGTATTATCATAAAGTTCTTCTTCTCCCTTTATTTCTGATTTAAAGGCCCTGTATATTTCTAAACTGCTTTTCTCCCCTAGCTCTTCCTGCCATTTCCTTGTATCCCAATTTTTAACTTTCTTCTTAATTTCTTCCTTTAGCTACTCGCTAAATCTGTTTCTCCTAAATTTAAAAAAAAATATATATTTTTTAATTTCCATTGTCCATGGATCTTTTTTGTTGTTTAATTTTTCTTCTGTTATTCTTCTAAGTAAATCATTACTGTCTTCTCTTAAATATTTTAAATATTTTATACTTCCTTCCATAATTCTTGCTTCCATTGTGGATGCTCCTATCTCCCCTCTCAGGGTCACTTTTTGTGCATATCTCGGTGCCCCTAATTGAAATGCTAGGGTTGGGGGTTCGATGAGATGAGGAGGTTGGTTGATGTGTGGGTAGGGTTGCGGGGATAGTGGAGGGGAAGAGTTAGGTGTAGAACATGGGTTAATGGTGGAGGACTGGTGTATTGATTTGGGGTTGTTAACAGGACGAATGTGGGGAATTTTCTTGGTGGCAGTCACGGTCTGGTTAAAGGTTATGTGGGACTGGTGAGTTTGTTTGTCATGAGAGGGCGAGTCAAGTGTGGGGTTGTGAAGTTTTCGAGGGGTGTGAATTGTGTGTGGGGGGGGGGGGGGAAGGGAGCTACTGACGGAAAACTGTCACAAGGGAAATTTTGTTGGTTGTGGGATAGCTGAACATTTCTGGGGGCATGGGGAAAACATTGTTGGGTACATAGGTCGGCATTTTCCCTGGAAACATGTGTACATAAACATTTGATAGAATTATGGTTACATATATCAGAGTCTGTCCTGAAAACATGGGAGGATTTATCCTGGACAGAGTTACGAGAATTGAGGGGATTACCGAGAAGGAGTTGCTTGGACTTGTCTTCTTTCGTTTGTTGAGGCATTTTTTTACTGAACTGGGTGATATTTTGAGAGAACTCGGGGCAAGGGGAGGGTTTAGGAGTCACCTTAGTGCTAGCTGCAACTTGGTAACACTGACTCAGGGTTTGTTGAGGGGGAAGGTGTTTTTTCTTTTTGTGAATGGGTTTCTGCGTGATTGGTTTGTCAGAGGCTTTGGGTTGGAATTTGTTTTTGAATGAGATCAGCCTTTGGCCGCAGTCAACCTGGGCCTGGAGTTTTTGAAGGAGGTCAAGTCCAAGGAAACCATCGTAATGTTTACAGTGGGAGGAAAATACTGTGAACGTGTGATAACAACGAGCATGGGGGGCAGGAGTAGTTACTGACAGGGGCAAAGTGTCTCCTAGGAGATTTAAGTAAGTATCAGCAGCTGAGATTAGTTCTGCTTTGGTGGTTAACAAGGGGCCAAATAGTCGGTGGTGTTGATCATAATAAGACTTGAACAAACATGACTTGGCAGCTCCCGTGTCGATTAACAAGCGGACAGGAATGTCCTTGATTTTGGCCATGTAATAAATGGGGGCAGTGCGGTCAGTTATGGCGTACCCCGCCGAGGCCATCTTGGGCGGGGGTACTTTAAAAATCCTGGGGGTCGGTATCTACCTCCTCCAGGGTTTCTTCGGTATCCTCTGAGGTCATGATAGGGGCTATTTCTCCAGTGTGCCTTTCTTCCATTTCTTCCTCTTGTCCCAACTCCTCTTCATTTACAGAAATGCGAGGAGTAAAGGGGCGAGGTTTGGCAGAGTCACGAATTTGATGGAGGGCACACTGAGCATTACAGGCAGAGAAATCATAGGGGTTGATAATTACTAAGGTAGGGTTTTTACTTTGGTAGGTGTTGTAGGTTTTGTTCCGGTTGAAGATTCTGCGTGGCTGGGTAGGTTGGAACCGGGGTCTACTTGTAAAGTCAGTGAAAATAGGCTAGCCTAAACAGACCTCGGATGCGGAAATACCCTGAGCCGAACAGGCCAAGTGGGATATATCTATTGGTCTAACTGGTAAGGTGCCTGCCTCACACCCAAGGGTCGAGAGTTCGTGCCCCCACCAGGGCATGATATTTTCGTGAGGCTATTTCCGCATTTAATGAAGTTTAGGTGTGCTGGTTAAATTGTTCAGATGGTTGAGAGTAAGATCGGAGCTCCATAAATCCTCTTTCGGGTATGGTGTAAAAACCGATCCCCACAGGACAAGGAAGAGGATAGGAGAGAGCAGGGAGTGTTGTGAGACTCGATTGGGTTGGGTTGTGGAGTTGCCAGCCGCCCAAGCGAGTTGCCAACTGGGCAGTTTGTAGGTGCGTGTAGCATCGCTCAGGGAAGTTGACTCACCATTCCCGTTCATCTCTCTGATGGACTCTCGGTCGATTCGGCTCAAGCTTGTTCCTCTCTGTTCGTTCCTCTCTGTTCGGAGCTTTCGCTTCCCGGAAGGTGAAGTAGTGTAAAGCCAGTGAAAATAGGCTAGCCTAAACAGACCTCGGATGCGGAAATACCCTGAGCCGAACAGGCCAAGTGGGATATCTCTATTGGTCTAACTGGTAAGGTGCCTGCCTCACACCCAAGGGTCGAGAGTTCATGCCCCCACCAGGGCATGATATTTTCGTGAGGCTATTTCCGCATTTAACGAAGTTTAGGTGTGCTGGTTAAATTGTTCAGATGGTTGAGAGTAAGATCGGAGCTCCATAAATCCTCTTTCGGGTATGGTGTAAAAACCGATCCCCACATACTGGGTTGGGGCTTGCCGGAAGGGTAGGTGGGTCTGTTGTGGAAGGATGAGGCTGGGTAGGCATACTTGGAGTTTTAGTGGTCGGGGTGCTGCGGGTGCTTGGGAAACCTCTTTATTACAGCGATTTGGGTGGGTGCTTCTGTGCGCACGGCCAAAATACGTCGGATCGTGATGAGATCTTTTTGGTATCCGACGAAATCGTGCACACGGAAATGGTCTTTTACTGCTGAGGGCAATATAGATACAAGGTTGACCAGAATCTGCTGCTCTTGTTGGATTCTGGTCAATGTGGGGAAAGAAACTTTTATGTGTTGGGCAATCTTATTCACTGTGGCATCTAGATCGCCTTCGAATTTAGTGTCTTGGATACGGGTGTGGGCCACGAAAACGCCCAACGAAGGCTTAATGGCTTCTATCACTATTGGGCGAAATTCGTCCCATGTGAGAGCAGGGTGCACTTGGTAGGCAACCAGGGAAACGGCTTTTCCCAGGTGCGTTAATGTCACGGCTATTTTTTCTGCATCCGTGGTATAAACTAGGTCAAGTACAGGTTTCACTATGTCCATGAACGTTTCGATCTCGTAAGTTTCTCCATCATAATGTGGGATGGGAATGTGAGAACGGTGCGCCATGATGTTATCGTGTTCTGGCTGTTCCAAACTTGCAATGTAATGCAACCTTTTATCCGAATCAAGAACCACCGCTGCCGCCAATGTTATGCCCTGTTTTTCTACAGGATTAACTTGGGTAATGTGGGTTCTAACTGACTGGGTATATAAGGCTGCATGCACAATACAAGGTATGAGGAATAGAGAACACAAAATAAACACACGGTAACAAGACACACGATCACGTTTATTTAAGTAGGTTCATAGAGAGCATAGGAAAATAGGAATACTCGTACAAGACAAATGATAGAAATGAACCGCTAGCATTAGTGGATCTGGATGGAGCCTAGTCTCCCACTTCCAACGTTCAGGTATACTCTTCTGATCACTGGTTTGGTTCGCAAGTTTATATACTGGAAGACCTCAATGTTACTTATGGATTCAATTTCACTAATTAGATTTATTACTGGCAGGTCTGGTGCACAAGTAGTAATTCACAGACTAGAATTAGACACGCGTATGTTTTAGAGTACGGGAATTCTAGTAACCTCAGGGGGTACTGATCTAAGTTTTATATTCTTATGGCAGAAATACGTAGAACACAAATCAGTGGGCGAACGTTAGATATCACTAGGGTTTTAATATCTGGATAAAGGTAATTATGAGAGTTAATGTCGCCTGTTAATTAATGAACACTGATACGCTTAGTACTTCCCAAATGGAATGGTTATATATGAATACACTGGGCAAAGATATAGCCACTTCATAGAAAGATTAATAAGTGAATTTCTAATTAGTACTATAACATGTTAGTACTAATAAAGTGAATCTTGGATAGTATTTTGTTGGTCTGGTCCTGGTTTTCTTGCGTCCGTGATGTTGGGGGCTAACGACTGGTTCCGCGGCCGTCCAGGTGGTCCAAATGTAGGAAGTTCTCAAGACGGATCTCTTGGCGATCGGTGCTGGCTACACGCTTATATGCCCACTAGTGTGTGTGAAGGTTATAAGGTGACACGTAGATTCTTGTACGTGGACAGATGCTTCTATCTCCAATCTGCCACGGAGTCTGCCGGCTCGGGAATCTCACAACTCAGGAACAACACAAGGGCAGAGCTAGAGGTCAACTTCAGGGGGTCAGCCACTGGTTGGTGTCTATCTTTCAACTGATTTTACTGGGGGCTGGAGCTGGGTTTATAGGCTCGATTTTGGACCCTGTAGGCCATAGGGATCTCGAGTCTTATGGACTTATTTGAGCTCTCAATAGATGCGGGGACTAGGTAAGGGGGTGATTACTGTTGTGGCACATGGCTATAGGGAGCCTACATAAAGTGATATAACTGAGCCTTAGTAAGAGGTACTATTTTGGCTATACTGGAAGTATTTAGGGGAGGGAGACTGGATCTACTTTGCGGGGAGGACTGGGACAGCTGTGATAGGGGCGTTTCTCTTATATTGCTCAGTCTTCATTCTATGGTATAGCTGAGGTGCTAATTTGATTATCCGAGTATGCAAGAAAGGTGAATGGGTTATTGTGGGTTAATAGAGGGTAGTAAGGGGGTTAGTCATGCATGGTTAGTTCATTGATAGGAAGAATTCCTGTGCTACCTGGCAATGACCCGGAAGTCAAAACAGGGGTCAGGTATACCTCCGCAGGGGTTGGGTCTCCCTCCTTGGGTGGGTAAAAAGGGGTAGCTGGGCGCCCTCTCTCTGGGACGGTCGTCCGGCGGCTGTGGCTATGGGCTTGCCATATCACACGTGTTTGTAATAACCCTCTGTTTATGAGACAGATGTGGGTGTTCTTAATACCAAAACCGAAGGTCCCTTGGCTAGCTGGTTTTAATCGGTTGGTTGTTAATTGTATGGTTTGCTGGATGTGGTGGAGACTGGGTTGCTAACTCTGCCACATTTATCTGGAAGTATGGCAATAGAAGTTAGTCACTGGTGAGGCGGCTAGCCTCGCACTGACGATCATTTGGTACAGGGTTGTGAATGGGTTGTGAGGGAATAGATGGCATGCAAAGGGTTAGTAAAGTTCTAATGGTGTTCCTTCCTACTGGGGAAAGGTAGGCTGGATAGGAGTATGTATACAAAAGGTTTGAGAATGTTAGTAACGGAAAAGTTAAGGATATTCAGGGGGTATGCTGGAGAGGCTAGGTCGGAAGGGAGTGGAGGAGCGTGGGGGGTTAACGAGAGGGAGAGGGTTAAGGGGGCTACGTGGAAGTTTGACCCTAAGGTCTCTGGGCGTAGGGGTGGCATTAGACTACAGTTGGTATCGTAGCTTGGGGGTTAATGACAGGGAAAGCATGTTAGCCAAACGCTACCGGGGGATGAGCAATATGTGGTGGTATATGAGTCTGGAAAGGATAGAATCATGTGGACTGTGGGGCTGTGTGGAAGAGGAGGTTAACTGTAGGTGTGTGCTTGACTGTGGATAAAAGTAGGGAAAAACATGGTGTATTATTACTCATCAATACGATGGTTATGGATACTGTTAATCTGACACTATTTCTTGCTGATCTAGTTGTTTCTGGGAACTGCGTTTTCTATGATATATACACCAAAGAAAACGACAGTTCGTAGGGTTAACTTCGGTATTGTTTCGTGGTGAAAATGCGTCGAGACAATGGTAACAGAGGGTTGTATATACAATCTCTGGTTGGGGTAAGAATTAAAGTTACTGCATGGTGGCTAACATCTTCAGTCATTGCTGTCTAGGTCTTACAGGAACAATGGTTCTATATACACTGGTGTACCCGTGGGTATCATAGTTTCTTATCAATTAGGACATGGGGTTTTAACATACTACTTCTCGGATGGAAGAACATACATAGATTTATGGGGGCGGTTGGTCTTCAGAAACTTAGTCTGGCAAGACAAGGTATTTTAAGGGGGTGAACATATTACTTCTCGGATGGAAGAACATACATAGATTTATGGCTGTCTGAACTGGTTGGCATTGGCTCAACCTAGGGACAGGGCATGGGTGTATTAAATGAATGTGTATTCATGTTCATCATCATGTAGGTAGAGTCTGGCGGGTAAGAGGTGTAGGACACGAAGCAAAATAGAGTAGTGTGGACTGTGGATACGAAGGAGGTGATTGGAAGACGTATAACAATTGTGGAAAAGTAAATGGAAGAGATGAACACAATGGCGGATAAAGATAACTAACCTAAGGATTGAATACATAGATTTATGGCTGTCTGAACTGGTTGGCATTGGCTCAACCTAGGGACAGGGCATGGGTGTTTTAACCTGGGAGGAAGATACATAGATTTATGGGGCGATTGGTCTTCAGAAACTTAGTCTGGCAAGACAAGGTATTTTAGGGTATGTTGAAATTGACATCCCAACTTAGGGATAGGGCATGGGTGTATTAACTTTAAGGTGTATTTATGTTCATCATCATGTAGGTAGAGGTGTAGGACACGAGGGGTAGTGTATACGCGAGGTGTGGGAAAGGTGAGTGTTTAGAAGGGGTAGGCAGGTGTGGTTTGGAGCTGCTTAGCCCTGCTGGCTTCGGCCTGTCTGAACTGGTTGACTCGGTTACCTGGTCCTTTCGTTCTGTGGGCCTTTCTTTCGGGTGTTTCTGTGTGGTGTTCGCTCGTGGCTTCGTAGGTGGGCTTCTCGTTCTGGGGCATTTTACTTCCCTCTCCTTCATTGTAGGCTCGTCCCCGAGCCTCAAGGGTGAAGTAAAAAGAAGCATAGTCATGGTGGGTCATTTTGAGTGTATTGAGAAGGTCCCACCAAGCAAGAGAGCGAGGGTCAGGTTTCTTTTGCAGGTCAATGTAGACCTGTAGGAATGTGTCCTCTGTGTTGTGGAGGGCGGTTGCCCGGGCTTGATGTGGGCGTTGTAGACGGGCTAAGCGTCATGTGGACGTTTTTACTTTAACCTTTCGTATGAATGGTTTGTAGTTTTCCCCCGTGGGGGTAGGGACGGGGGCGACGAAGGGTGTGGATTGGTTCATGGTGGAGGTCATGTATCGAGTGAGGTGTGTGGGACTGACAGGAGGCCTCTTCAGTGTGATGAATGGGTTACTAACTGAAGGGGAGGGGTTAACACGTGAAAACGGAGCTGGGGGTGAAGGGGGGACATGAGTCTGGGGTTTTTGGGGTTTTCTTGGGTGGTGTTGTAGGCTGGGAAAATATATTGAGGCCATGTGCAATATCGGTTTAGGTAAGGTGCGTGAGGGAGGTGTGTGAGAAAGAGGGGGTGTGTGTGTTGTGTGGCTTGGGTCTTTAGTGTAAGAACGGGGTGTTGTTTTTGTATAACTGTCTTTAAATCAGATGGGTCTGTTGATTATTCTACCTTTGGAGGTCCTGGTGGGAAGGTAGATGTTTGTCGTGGGACTTGAGTCGCTCGACGATGTTCTATATTGAGGGGAAGAACGCTTTACAAGTGGAGGGTATTTAGTGGGGGTGAGGTCAGGGGTAATTTGAGAGGTAGATGCGTGTGGAGGTTTTTGTCGAGTGAGGGTGGTAGGCGGAATGGAAGAGGATTTGGTGGGGGTATGTATGGGGGTTCTCTCAGGGGCAACTTTGGGGGGGATTCAAGTGGGGGTGTGGAGGTCGGGCCCGTCAATTTGGAGGGGCTTTGGTGAGGAGTTAGTTGCGTGTTAGACGTGGTGTGAGAGGAGGGGTTAGTCGTTGGCATAGTGTATATTTTAGGGGTTGGTTGGTTGGGGGTTCGATGAGGTGAGGAGGTTGGTTGATGTGTGGGTGGGGTCGCAGGGATAGTGGAGGGCAAAGGGGTGGATGTGGGGGGGGCTAGACGAGTGGGTAGGGAGTGGAGATTTAATTTGGAGGGTTGGGGGTAGGAACGTGTGTGGGGTGTGTTCTTTGGTGGGGTCGGTGATTTGCTGGTGGTGGAAGTAGGCGGTTTTATGGGAGTTTGGTGGGCGGGTAGATCTAGTAGGTCATTCGGGGTGATGAGGTGGGGGTTGAGAGGGGATGAGGTTGAAGAGGAAGGTATGTGGTTTCGTGGTGGGGTGGGGGTTGTTATTTTTGGAATATAGTTAGAGGGTTTATGGTGTTTACTTGTGATTATTTGTCTTCTTTCCCTTTGTGGAGGAGAATTCGACGAAGAAGAAGAGGAGGAGGAGGATAGTGGTCTGGCAGCCCTCCGGAACTGGGTTAGCAGGGTGTGTTTTCTGGAGGTTTTAAAAGATTTTAGTCGTGGGCGTAAGTTGTAGCGTGAGGTTACTGAGGTAGATTGTGTGGTGCGGTTGGGTGTGTACTTGGTTTTGGGTGGGGGTGGTGGATTTCTCACTGTGGTGCCTGGTGGAGGTATGTCAGGGCTAGATGGGAGGGTTTCCGTTGTGGTCGGGGTTGTGGGTGGAGGTTTTCGTACTTGGATAAGTTGGGGAGGTACTTGACTATCAGAAGTGAAGGAAGGTGTCATGGTGGAGGAAGGTGTGATAGTGGGGGCTTGGGGTTTGAGGAAGTTAGTTTGGGGGGTATGTTGAGGAATGATTGGTCGGTTCGGTGCTGGAGGGCTTAGGCCCTTAGGGGTTTGTATGGGAATATTCATAGCTTGAGTGGAAGGGTTAGTAGGGGTGTTTAATTCAGGGTCGGACGTGTGGGGTGGGGTAATGTCTTGTGGTTTTAGAGGTTTAAACGCTCGGACGAATATAGTTCGGAACGTGCGAGTCACGCCGTGATAATCGATGGTGACTTGATAGGCATTTGGGACTTGTATGATGGTGTAGGGCCCGACATAGCGAGGGCCTAATTTGTTGGTGACAGGGAGGTTGGCTACCATTACGGTGTCATGGATGGCGAAAGGGTTTTTATCATCGGGGCTATCAGTTTTGGTGTCTTGACAGGTTTGGGCGGTATGGAGGGTGTTTTGCAGATGTTGCAATGGGTCAATTGTGGAGGTGTTGGAGGGGAGGTGAGCGTGATGGTGGAACGGCAGTAACAGGGGGGGCACGCCGTAAACACGTTCATGAGGGGAAATACCGTCTTCTCGGGGACAGGTGTTCATGCCCCATTGTATCATCTTTAGTTGTGATGGCCAGTCTGAGGTGTTAAGAGCAATCATTTTTGTACGTAACTGGTTGTTGATGGTGCGATGGCTGCGTTCGCATATAGCATTTCCTTGAGGCCAGTACGGGGATGAGTGTTTGATCTTAATACCGCATTGTTGGGTGAACTGGTGCCAAACGTGTCCACTAAACTCGGGGGCATTGTCGGATAGAAGAGCAAGGGGAAGGCCGAATATAGGGAACACTTCTGTGGCAAGCAGTGTGGCGACTGTGGTGGCTGTGTGGTCTTTAACTGGGCAGGCTATTAAATTTTTTGAATATACGTCAACAAATGTGACGATATAGCGGTTGCCAGCGTAAGAAGGAAACGGGCCCATGATGTCGAGGGATAGGACTTGGAACGGTTTTGTTGGCAGAAATGGTACCAGCTGGGCCTGGGGTGCGTGATCTATCCTTCCCCAATAAACAAGGTTTGCAGGATTCTGTCACTCGTTGTGCAATTTTGGAGGGATTGGGGGTCCAGTATTGATCTGCGAAGATTTTTAACATCTTCTTTTGTCCAAGGTGTATGCCGTTTCCCTCGTGGATGGCAATCATGTAGTCATGGGCAATGGTGGGGTCTAAGACTATGTGACCGGAGTCTGTGGCAAGTTGATCTCCCCAGCGAGTCAGTTTCCTGAAGACATTTAACGGTATCCAGGGTGGTCTGATTCTTGTTTCCCAAGATTGAATTAGTGAGAGGGCTGAGGGGGAATTATGTTGGTGGATGGGGTAGATAAAAGCTCAGTGTTTTGTAAGGCGGCTAGGTTGGTGGGGGGGTCTTTTGGTACTGGCAAACGTGACAGGGCGTCTGCATTGGTGTGAAGTTTGCCTGGACGATACTGTATTGTAAAATCGTAGTCCTCTAGTGTCTCCCTCCAACGTACCAAAATGGCTGAGTTGGTTTCGCACTTACGCAACCATTGCAAAGATTGATGGTCGGTTATTATATCGAGTTTTGCGCCCAACACAAATGACCGGAAGTGGCTGAGTGCCCAAATGATCCCTAAGCACTCTCTCTTGGTGGCTGCATAATTCTGTTGTGCTTGGTTGAGGGTGGAGCTGGCATACGCTATCACATGTTCCTCTCCGTCTCTGACTTGAGCTAAAACTGCACCAATGGCGTACAGAGATACGTCGGTATAAAGACGGAAAGGTTTATGGTAATCAGGGAAAGCGACAATAGGGGCTTGGATTAGCTTTTGTTTCAAAGTGTTAAAAGCGAGGTCTCTTTCAGGTGTCCAGGTGAATGGGGTGTCTTTGTGGGTGAGTTGGTGGAGGGGTCTGGCTATGGTGGCAAAGTGGGGGACGAAACGTCTGTAGTATGTGGCTAAACCTAGAAAAGAACGTACTCCTTTAACGGTGGTGGGTGGGGGTTGGTTTTGTATGGCTTGAAGTTTCTTTGGGTCTGGTGCAATACCATGTTCAGATATTACGTGGCCGAGGAAATCTACCTTATTTCGGGCAATCTCGCACTTTGAGGGTTTTAATTTCAACCCGGCGGCTCGGATTCTTTGAAGGACTTGTCTCAACCTGAGGAGGTGTTCTTCCCAGGTTGGTGAGTACACAATAATATCGTCTAGATAGGCTAGGCAGGTTTCCCAGGTTAGGCCATGTAATACCGCTTCCATCAAACGGGAGAAAGTGGCGGGTCCGTTACAGAGGCCAAAAGGTAGGACGTTAAATTCGTAGTGGTGGCCACCACTAGTGGAAAATGCTGTTTTTTCTTGGTCCTCTGCCTTGATAGGCACTTGCCAATACCCTGCTTGCAAGTCGAGGGTAGTGAACCATCTGGATCCGTATAGGGAGTCAAGGGAATCGTCTATCCTGGGTAATGGCGTAGCGTCCTTAATGGTTACGTCATTCAATCTCCTGTAATCGACGCAAAAACGGGTTGACCCATCTTTCTTTTTACTAGGACAACAGGGGAAGACCAGGGACTAATGGACGGGGTGGCAATACCGGCCTCTAACATCTCTTGGACTTGGCGTTCCTCTTCCTGGCGTTGTATGGGATTTTTTCTACGGGATGGTTGTCTTATGGGGGGGCCTGTGGTGTTAATGATGTGTTGTTCTACATCGGTCTGTCCGATTTCAGTGGGTTGTTGGGCAAACACGTCACTGAACTCTAGCAATAGGTCGTACATGCTGTGTTTTTGGTGGTCGGATAATGTGTCCGGGAGAGGGGGCAATTGGAGGCTGGTAGGGGTGTCATTAAAATCTATGGGGAGGTCATCAAAAGTTTCGAGGTCTCCTATAATGAGACCTTTTGGTAATGTCAGGGATTCCTCAG
>CM064503.1:54801779-54908095 GCA_032716605.1 Paralithodes platypus | reverse complement strand
TTCTGGCTACTTGTTAGACGATTTTATTCAGTTTAAAAGAGGGCTTGCCAGCAATTGAACAGGCTTCGAACTAATTCTAACTTAACCATTTTTACTACCACAGATCCTTCTTGAACTGCACAAAATCATCTTAAATACAGTAAACCCTTGCACAACGAATGGGTTATGTACCGAAAAAAACGATTCGTAGTGCAAAATTTTCGATTGCTTGAACTATTAGTTTATATGAAATTAATTAGGTTAGTGTGCAAAGGACTCTCATTTTCACCCCCTTTCATCTTATATTTACCTCAGTTTGAATCAATGTTTGTGTGTTACTATGACTTCTTACACCTTATTAAAATTACACCTTACAGTCTACAATATAACATGCAGGGTGATAATATTGTACAGTCAAAACACCATGCGCAAATCAGGTTTTATTGTTTCAATACAGTACGGTACTGTATTGTACTTTGGTGACTTACCCTAATTCTACGATACTACGAGTACAAGACTAATAACAAATAATTATGCTCTTAAACTTTTATTACTTACATTTCTTACATGAATAGTTTGACATGCAGGAGTGGAACAAGACACGAGAGGACACTCAAAGAAAATTTACAAAGAAAAGAAATAGGCTTGAGAAGGCAAAGAACTCATTTTGTGCATAGAGTGGTAAATGAGTGGAACGCACGTGCCCCAGTAGGTAGTCGATTCCTGAATCAATAAGGGAGTTTGAAAGTAATCTTGATAAAGCATGGGGGGATGAGACAAGATTTTGAAGTTTGATTATAAAGCAAAAAATACAGAATAGTAAGAATGTTGCGTCTGCTACCGCCCCGCCGCAAGCAATACCTGGTTGGAACGGACCGCCAGCAGATGCACAGTACTGTACTGGTACTAGGCTGGATACACAGGCCTAGTTTGCCTTTTTTCCAGAGGATCTACTGTAAGAAACTGTAAGAAATTTCTGAATCGTAGAAACCTTGGAGTTCTGGTAGAGGGGAGTCGGGGTTGTCAGGTAGCGGCGAGTCGGGGTTGTCTGGGGAGGCCCGGGAGGCCGCGATGGTGGTGGTGGCGCGGCTGGTGCCAGAGGTGGATGCCACGGGTGTGAAGATGCCAGACGTAGAAGGGATGCTATCATGTGACGGCTCTGGTGACTGTGAAAGACTTGATGATGGAGTAGAAGTGGTGCTTGGCCTGAAGTAGGATGTCACAGTGCTCTGCTTAGCTTTGTCCCGCTTCTGGTTGAGAATTTCATGGTAGATTGCTTCTCTATGTGATGCGCTGCAGTGCCACTTCTAGCTGGGTTCGGGTCAGTGTCTCTCATGATGTCTATGTCTCTGGTGAAACCTGACAGAAATTCTTGCAATTTTTGTATGGTCAGCTCACGTTCTCGGACTGAATCATTATCCTCGGCTGAATCTTGACGACGCTGCTGCAACATTTCTTCAAGCTCTTCATTACTTAGGGGTTCACTGTGGCTGTCTAGCAACTGTTGAACGTCGTCTTCATCTACGTCGGTGAAGCCAGCACGGTGGGATAGGCGCACAATATCTTTGCGGAGATCCTTGACAGTGGGGGCAGGTCCAAATCCTTTGAAATCATTCACACACCCAGGCCACAGTTTATTCCAAGCCCTGTTCATTGTTTTGGCTTGGATCTCATTCCAGGACGCTTCAATGTTGTCAACGCCCTTTTTGATATGGTAACCGCGCCAATACTCCTTGATGGTCAGCTCGGGGTTGTTGTCAAGGGCCTGGACAATCCGTGCCATCGTGCGACGTTGATAGTAGGCTTTGAAGGTTGCAATGACGGTCTGGTCCATAGGCTGCATTAACGATGTGGTGTTTGGTGGCAAAAAGAGCACTTCAATATTGTCACCAATCAGACATGACATGAGTTGGCTTGGGGCGTTGTCGAGGACGAGTAGGAAGCGGTTTGCAATATTATTTTCTTCTGCATAAGCTTTCAATGTAGGAGAGTTATAGCCACACACATAGTCTTGGCAGAGGACGGAAGTAAGCCACGCTTTTTTGTTAGACCTCCACAGTACGGGTAGCTGTGGCCTTTGCAAGACCTTTCATTGCCCTAGGGTTCTCTGATTGATAAATTAGCAGAGGTTTCAGTTTTAGGTCCCCATTTGCATTGCTCCCTAGACTAAGTGTCAACCTATCCTTGGCAGCCTTAAATCCAGGGGCTCTTTGCTCCTCATGTGCTATGAAGGTTTTTGATGACATTTTTTTCCAGTAAAGACCTGTTTCATCAAAATTTATCACTTATTTGCTGACGTACTTGCCCTCTTTGATGCGGTCCTTCAGGATAGGCTTAAACGTATCCGCGGCTGGGCGATCGGCACTAGCAGCTTCCCCTGTTGTTTTTATATTATGTAAGCCAGCCCTCTTGCTAAACCTATCAAACCACCCTTGCTGGCACCAAATGGAGTCTTGCATCGCTCATCCTCACTCAATTTAGAGATAGGGCTTTGGCAGTGACTGGGGCTGTGGAGATGGGCATACGACGACGTACCTGATCACTTATCCACATTTCCAGCAGCGTCTCCATCTTATCCATTGCTGGGTCACGGGTTCGAGTGGTCCTTGTAGTTTGCACAGTCGACACAGTTTCTGCAGCCTTCTTGATAGCATCCGACGATTTGAAGATCGTAGACACAGTCGAGGGGGCCAAGCCATGTTGGCGAGCGATACTACAGTATTAGTCTTTTCACCACGCTCATGTCTTCTTATCACATCCAACTTCATTTCGAGGGTAAGGCTCTTCCTGGAGGCCTTGGCTACTTATTTTCAGGGCTAGTTGCAGGTCATTTAGGCATGGTGACTGATGTAAAACAATGCACGTGTAGGTAGGTAGGACTAGGTAGCGTCGTTTCAAAGATACGGCGGGAATGAGTGTTCTGAGCGTCCGACGCTAGTGGCTGGGTGGCGCTGTTGTTGACAAATGCTAGTCACTATGCGCTCAGTTACCTGTTGCGTTCGGTGGCGTCTCGGTACGCATCGGTAAATCGCGGTAAAAAATTTGTTAAGTCGAACCAAAGTGTTTGTTGTGCGGCCAAGGGGTAGTACTATGCAACCTTCGTTAAAGTGAAAATTTGTTGCAAGGGTGTTCGTTGTGCAGGGGTTTACTGTATAACTAGAATAAAATTAAAAAGACGTTACCGGTAAAGAGGGGGTTAAACTGCACAATATCGTCAAAAAATAGCTAGAATGTACAGTACTTGAAAAAACGTTGCCTATACAGAACGGGTTAACTGTATTACCCAGCACTTGTTGTAGTATAAGTGCCTTGTGAAACCCTTTAGCTGAGTGAGCTCACCTCACCTTGCATTTAGATGCTTATGTTCTGGGTGTGGTGTCCCAAGTTTTAATCCCGGGATGATCATATGCTTTCATTAATTTCATTCGGAGGTGTTTGGTGTTGGGAGTGAAATTAATAAATTAGATTAGGCCTTATAAATTCTGGTAGTAAGTATGTATCTACGGTATGTATTTACTCAGGCCCATTCTGGTAGTAAGTATGTATCTACTGTATGTATTTACTCAGGCCCATTCTGGTAGTAAGTATGTATCTACTGTATGTATTTACTCAGGCCCATTCTGGTAGTAAGTATGTATCTACGGTATGTATTTACTCAGGCCCATTCCCCACTTTTCCTTTTTTTTTTTTTTCTGGTAGTATCCTAAGCAATATAATCACTGGAAATACATTTGATGCGGCCCGCCGTGCGCTACAGAATCACTCAGGGCATCATATGAAGGGACCCGCTGTGTGGGTGCTAAATACAAAATATCCATAACCTTTAGCAATTGACTACTCGCGAGTTTTGGGCTATAAAGAAGTTGGAGCTGTAAACATCGATGTAGAATAGAAATGCAATAATAATGTAGGTTTCTGATAGATGAAAAGTATGTTGAATTGGGTTTTATGTATTTATATGTGCACTACAACCGTATTTTTAGCTGGTAATTCTAATAAATATAAATGTCTACAGCTCCAACTTCCTTATAGAACGAAACTTGCAAGTGGTCAATTACAGTAAACTCCCTTTTATAAAAAAATCATGAATCTTGAAATTTTGGATAAGCGAGTTTTACGGGTAAACGAGTCCCTCTATCTATCTATCTATTGCCTGACGCTGTGATCCCCGAAGGTGTGGCCACGAACGAACCGCCCCCATGCACCTCTGTCCCCAGTCAGTCGACGCCCCTCCCCCCAACCAGCACCGCCTTCGTTCATGTACTTCCTCACTCCATCCTTCCACCTCTCTTTCGGTCTACATCTCCCTCTCTGTCCCTCCACCTCGCTCTCATACACCCTCTTAGTCATTCTCTCGCTTTCCATACGTTCCATATGGCCAAACCATCTCAAGTTGTTCCTTTTCACACTTTCCAGCACATCTACCTCCACACCACACCTCCTTCTTACTTCCTCATTAGTCTGTCTATCCCTCCATGTAACTTCGCACGCACTCCTTAAGTAATTCATTTCCACTGCTCTCACTCTTGGTCTGAGTCTCTCAACCAACGTCCATGCTTCGCTTCCGTATGTCAGTGTCGGGATTACCACACTGTCATGCAAGGACTTCTTCACTTCCATACTGACCACCCTATTTCTTGTTACTGCTTTTAGCATTCCTACAACCCTCTTCCCCTGTTGTACCCTCTCCCGCACTTCTTCATCCATAGTCCCATCTTTACTCAACACACTGCCCAGATACTTAAAAGAGTTGACGATCTCCATAGCCTGACCGTTCAGCTTCACCTCACACTCTGTGACTTCACCCCTTTCGAAGACCATAACCTTGCTCTTCCCCGCATTTACCTTCAAATTCTGTTTTTCGCACACTGTTCCAAACTCATTTACCAGACCCTGCAACTTCCCATTCATTATCACTCATCAGAACTGTATCATCCGCAAACAGCAGTATAGGTAGCTTCCACTCAATTCCCTCCCTTTTCAGCGATACACCAACATCCACTGCTCTTGATTGTATTTCTTTGATGACTCCATCCATATATACAGTAAACAACCACGGGGACATCACACACCCCTGTTTAAAACCAACATTCAGGTCAAAGAACTCGCTCTGCTCACTCTCCACACGTACTTCCGCCTTTGCACCCTCATACATGCTCTTCACTGCTTTCAGCAACTTGCCCTCTACTCTGTATATTCTAAGTACTTTCCACAAACCTTCTCTAGTCCCTCTATATAGAGCTAAATATGTGTACAAATGGCCAAATATACTGTTTTCAATGCATTTAAAACCATTTCTAGGCTGTCTTAACCTCAAATTATCATCTAATTCAAGCTATGTCAACTTCAGAGAGGTTAAATTAATGCAATTAAGCACCCAGAGAGGCTTAAATAAGTGAAAACTAGTGAAAAATACAGATAGTAAAAAAATTTGGTTAACTGAAATTTTGTACTGTACACCCTATGTGGTGGATTGTGTTCTTTTATTTCATATACTGTATATTTATTTCAGTACGCGTTGTTTCCACATAGCGATTTTGATTAGTTGTTTTGCATATATATTGTTTTTGTCCGAGTTTTGGTTTGTTTAATTTGCAAGTTATACAGTTTAATTAATAAATTAATTGAATTTTGGATAAAAGGGGGTTTACTGTATTTTTAAAGCATTCCACCTCTCCACAGGGCCAGATAGCCGTGTCTGGGAGCTTGTCGGTGTTGTTGGACTCTATGCTGTGTGTGTTGGGGCCGCTAACCTGCCTCACCGCCCACGTGGAGCCGCTGAGAGGGGCCGTACCAGACGCAACCCTGGCCAACATCCTCGACAACATTGCCTACATCATGCCAGGAATTGTGTGAACTTATGACAACATTTTTTACACCTGCTTTTTTTCTCTTTCTCTCCTTTTCTCTCTTTCTCTGCCTTGTATCCATTTGGCCCCATTCGGCCAACTGTTTTAACATGTTTATCCCCATCCAGGTGTCAATTTCTTCCTGGCGAGCAATAGCGAGCCAGCATTGTATGGAGAAATCCGGCTTTGCCGGAGACATTTTTCTATCGAAAAATTTACAAATTTAGCTTGCTGTCAAAGCAAAAATATATCAATTCTGGCTCGCTACCGCTCGCCAGGAAAATATTGACACCTGGATGGGGGTAAATGTTTTAAAGCAGTGGGCTGAATGGAGCCGAATGGATACAAGCCAAAGAGAAAGGGAGAGAAAGAGAAGAAAAGCGAGGTGGTCCCCCCTAACATCCTCGACAACATTGTCTACATTGTGTGAACTTCTGACAATATTTTTTACATTTACTCTCTAACATTCTCCATAATATTGTCTACATCATTGTAGGGATTATGGGAATTTTGATAATTTGTCCATTTTTTATTATTATTTTTGACAACATTATTTACATTGTGCTGTGAATAGTGTAAGCATATTTCCTAAGTTTAATTTAGAGACTGTCAGACCACAGTTACCGGAAAAAGTGCTTGATGGTCGTTGTGCACCAGTTAACCCCTTTTGTACTGGCGACGTCTTTCTAATTTTATTCTAGCTATATTTAGACGATTTTATGCAGTTTATGATGGATCTGTGATTGTAAAAAGGGTTAAGTGAGATAGTTCGAATCCTGTGAAATGCTGGAGGCCCTATTTAAACTGAATTAATTTGTCTAATAGTAGCCAGCCATTAATTATATAAAAACGTCGTCGGTACAGAAGGGGTGAAGGTTTTGAAGAGGTAGACACTTAACCCAATACAATGTACTGTACTGTACATGAGCAGATTCCATTGAACTACCACCACACAGATTACAATAGTTAGTTCAAGCATTTAAGTCTTTAACCTTTTAGTCTGAGAACTTTCTATCTATCTATCTATCCATTGCTGGACACCTTACTCCACTTTATGAGGGTAGCCATACACAAAATGCCCCCAAGTAGACCTGTCCCCATGAGAAGGACAACCTTTGCCAGTTTATTAAAGGATAGTGTTGTGTAGCGCTGGAGTGTGTGAATACATGCTGTTTCTTGGGCGATACGGTTTCAGCCGGTTAAGAGTGCGATAACCTATGCCTCGGAGACGTGGTCGGTTAAATTGGAGGATATCATAGATTGGAACGGAATGAGAAGAGTATTCTCTTCTATTCCGTTCCGTTAGATGGATATGTGGGGTTAACCTCAGGGAGGTCAGGAGGTCAAAAGTGTGGGAAGCCATGAAAAGAGTGAAGTTGGGGAAAGCACCAGGAACAGATGGAGTGTGTGGGGAAATGTTGAGGTATGGTGGTGAGATAGTGATAGAATGGGTATGGAAAATGTGCAAACTAGCATGGGAGAAGGGGAGTGCACCCGATGACTGGAAGACTGGCATAATAGTCCCCCTATATAAGGGCAAAGTGAAAGAGGAGTGTGTGGTAACCACCGAGGAATATGTCCTTCTAAGCGTAGTAGGGAAGGTATACAGTAGGGTAGTGATTGAGAGAGTGAGAGTGAGAACGGAGAAATGGATAGGCGACGAGCAGGGAGGTTTTAGGAAGGGAAGAGGATGCGTAGATCGATTTTTACCCTGAATTGTGTTGTAGAGAAATATCTGGAGAAGAAACAAAGGGTGTATGTTGCCTTTATGGACTTGGAGAAGGCCTATGACAGAGTGGATAGAGAAGGTTTGTGGAAATTGCTTAGAATATACGGAGTAGATGGCAAGTTGCTGAAAGCAGTGAAGAGCTTGTATTAGGGTGCAAAGGCGGCAGTACGTGTGGAGAGTGAGCAGAGCGAGTTCTTTGACCTGAATGTTGGTTTGAAACGGGTGTGTGATGTCCCCGTGGTTGTTTACTGTACAGTATATATGGATGGAGTCGTGAAAGAAATGCTATCAAGAGAAGTGGATGTTGGTGTATCGCTGAAAAGGGAGGGAATTGAGTGGAAGCTACCTATACTGCTGTTTGCGGATGATACAGTTCTGATGAGTGATAATGAATGGGAGTTGCAGGGTCTGGTAAATGAGTTTGGAACAGTGTGCGAATAATGGAATTTGAATGTAAATGCGGGGAAGAGCAAGGTAATGGTCTTCGAAAGGGGTGAAGTCACAGAGTGTGAGGTGAAGTTGAAAGGTCAGGCTATGGAGATCGTCAACTCTTTTAAGTATCAATGTTACCATTGTCAGGGCTTTGGTCATACTTCTGACAGGTGTACTCTGAAAGGGGAGGACCCTAAATGTAGTTTCTGCGCTGGTACTCACAGTTCAAAAGGCTGCACAATTATAGCTTCCCCTAAATGCATAAATTGTGTAAACTCCTCATCAGTCACAGAGCCACAAACTCATTTTGCTTCAAGTAGAAATTGTCCTCTTATGATATTCCAAAGAAATAGACTTATTGAAAACACCAATTTTGTGAGTTAAAAAAAATGAAAAACGTCCCAAGGAGCCGATTGAAACTGGGTATGCTAAATGTTCGTTTGATGCGCAACAAGATGGATTACATTGGTGAGGTCTTGGATGAGCTCGGTCTCGATATACTTTGCCTCACTGAGACCTGATTGTTTGAGTCAGATCTAAATATTATTCAAGCTGCGTTGCCTAAAACTCATTCAATAATAAGTGTTCCTAGGTCTTGTAGTGATCATCCGGGTGGTGGAGTAGCGTTTTTATACTCTGCGTCTAGTAAATATCTCTCAGATAAGTCATAACCCAGCCCCTCTTTTTTATGAACTGTTGGAATTGGAAATAAAAGTTTGTCAACGAATCCTAAGAATAGCAATTATTTATAGGCCTGGCCATCGAGGAACAGATAAGGTTTTATGGATGAGTTTGGACAGTTTCTTGAGGAGTTTTCTGCCAAAACCGGAAGACTCTTGATATGCGGAGACTTTAATTACTGGATTGACAACCCTCATCTGAAACCATTTTCCTCAGAGTTCCTTGAATTGACTGACCAGAATAATTTTGTAAATCACGTATCCAACCCAACTCATATCTCAGGACACACCCTTGACTTGGTTCTATCTCCCACCGGTTGTGATGATCTTCTGGATGTTGAGGTGGAGGTTCTAGACTCTTCTATTTCTGATCATTCTCTGATTACTTTCGGCTTTGATTTCCCTAAGCCGCCCATATATGAGAAAGTTATCAGGTTTAGAAACTACAGAAATACTGACCAGAATATTGCTCGCAATGAAATAAGACAGCACCTTGCAAGTATTGATACTTCCAATCTTTCTTCAAACGAGCTGGTGGAGGTACACAATGGGGCACTTAAGTCTGTGTTTGATCATCACTATCTGGAGGCAGAAAAGAGAAACATAGTGCGAGATGACTCACCATGGTACAGCCCTCGAGTCAAATTTCTTAGAAGAGAGCGTAGATGGCGGAAAAATAAAACTGACATCACATGGTTGCCATACATGTTGGCGAAAAGAGCCGTAGTCCACACAATCAAAGACGAAAAGAAAGCGTTTTACCAGGGGAAAGTCGACTCATGTGGTGGTGATCAAAGAAAGTTGGCTTCGGTTGTCAGTGGCTTACTTGGAAAAAAACATGTGAACTCAAGACCTTCTGCACCTGATGCGGAGTTAGCTGCAGACTTTGTCACATTCTTTACTAGCAAGATAACTTGTATGAGACATGAACTGGATGAAGAATATTCTAATTCCCCTCTAATGAAGAATATTCAATTGTACCCCAACCACGACATACTCCTAATAGTGTCCTCTCATCATTCCATCCGGTAGAGGCTGATGTAGTTTCATCCTATATAAGAAACCTTAACCCATCAGGCCCGGAAGGGCTCTTGAACGCCCATAAAAAAGCATACCCGAGCTACTCGGAAGGGCTCTTGAACGCCCAGTGGTTGAAAGCCTGTGAGCTTGGTGTGCGAGGCGTCGGTCCGACGCATGTAAACAACAGCCGGCTGGACCGACGCCCCGCATCTCCGGCCACAAGAAGGAGTGCGTCGCTTGTTCGTGTGTGCCTGTATGTTGTTAAGTATCGAAAAGTAGTGTAAAGTGGCTGTTTTTGCCATAAAGTTATCTCCAATGAAATCATCATCACAACTGAACCAGTTGACTTAGAGAGCTCTACTTAACGCCATTCTACAGGTAAGAAACACATCTACGCTTGGGGATGCGCGGGAATGCGGAAGCAGTCAGAATAACAAAGATACGGTAGCCTAGGCGTAGAAGTTTTTCGGCCAAAACCCCCGGGTTTCGGGGAATATATATATAATACATAGCCGGGGCTGAAGGGTTAATAAAACATTTTGTCCTTTGGATCCTATAAATGTTTCCAAACTACCTGGTGTATATGATCATGCAGTGGAGCTTATTTCCAAAATAGTTAACAACTCTTTCTCCGAAGGCAACTTCCCAGTGTCTGAAAAACATGCCTTGCTCCGGCCTATCCTTAAGAAACCTGGACTTGATGTAGAGAACATGTCGAACTACTGTCCTGTCTCCAACTTGTCTTTTTTATAAAAAATATTAGAGTGTGCCATACTTGATCAACTGCTGCCGCTACTTCAGCAAAATGAAACTATTCCCATTTTTCAGTCTGCTTATCGGCAGCATCATTCGACTGAGACAGCACGGATCAGAATACATAATGATTTAGTCAAGAACACTTGCGACGGCGAGATATCATTGTTGGTTCTACTTGATCTCTCTGCAGCCTTCGAAACAGTGGACCATGAGCTGCTATTGAGTGATCTTTATGACTGTGGTGTGCGTGACTCTGCTCTCTTGCTCTCAGGTCATACTTGTCAGGTAGATCCCAGAGTGTGATGATGAATCGGATCGTCTCGGACTCGGCACCCCTGCTCTATGGTGTTCCGCAGGGTTCAATGTTGGGTCTTGTCCTGTTCACGATATACACTAGTGGCTTATCTTTTCTGCTTCGTGCACACGGTGTCACCTATCATTTCTACGTTGATGACACCCAAATTTATGTGAAGATCACAGAGGAAGGTGGAAATGCTGATGACCGATATCAAGAATTGGATGAGGACATGAAAACTTAAACTAAATGATAACAAAACTGAAATTCTCATCATCCGAGGAAACAGAAGGGCTACTGACGCAGTAAATGCACTCTCCATTGATACGGATGACTCACAGCTACAACCAGTAAACTTTGTTCGGAATTTGGGAGTGTACCTGAACTCAAGACTGGATTTTAAGGAGCACGTAAATCAGATTGTCAAAAGTTGCTACCTACACATCAGAAATCTCTACTCAGTGAAGCAGTTTATACCTAGACATTGCCTTCTGACACTGCTCCACTCATTGATATTCTTTCGTGTTGATTATTGCAATGCCTTATTTGTGGGTCTCCCAAATTACATATTAAAGAAAGTACAAGCTGTTCTGAACAGAGCTGCAAGACTCATTTTTGGAATTCCACCTGGAACCCCTACCACTTCTTATCACATCGAACTGCACTGGTTACCAATAAAAGCTAGAATAGAATTTAAGTTGTGTCTGGTAACTTTCAAGGTCCTCAAATTTGGTGAGCCCGGGTATCTTGCAGAGCTGCTCAGGCGTCCACTGGCACGCCATGGTGTAGTCGTGCGCCATGACGATGACCCCCTGCGTCTTGATGAGCCATGGGCTTTCCGGCAGTCATCTTTCTTTGAGAGATCATTCTCTTACATGGCTCCAAGGTTATATAACAGACTGCCACTGAGCATGAGACAACTAAGTTCTGTTGAGTGCTTCAAGAGACAACTTAAGACTTTTCTCTTTGTAAGAAGCTACGACCTCGAGAGGTGTGTCATCATGGAGGGCTATAGGGTGTAAGCTATTTGCCGTTGCTGGTGGCTGGGTGATGCGCATAGGTTTTGTGTTGCATTGATTTAAGTGATTTGTGGTATTTTTATTTTTTTTCGAGCGCCAGTGAATTCTGCGGAAAAATTGGCGCTTGTGAGAAATAAGTAACATGCTTATCATTATTATTATTATCTGGGCAGTGTGTTGAGTAAAGATGGGACTATGGATGAAGAAGTGCGGGAGAGGTTACAACAGGGGAAGAGGGTTGTAGGAACGCTGAAAGCAGTAACAAGAAATAGGGTGGTCAGTATGGAAGTGAAGAAGTCCTTGCATGACAGTGTGGTAATCCCGACACTGACTTACGGAAGCGAAGCATAGACGTTGGTTGAGAGACTCAGACCAAGAGTGAGAGCAGTGGAAATGAATTACTTAACCCGGGAACTGCAGGAAGACTCTTAAGAGTTCCCCCGGCGGACTGCGGGAAGACTCTTAAGAGTAAGGCTATTAAAAAATCCATTTAAAACACCCCAAACAATTTTTTTTTTTTTTTGTATTGCCCTTGGGCCATGCCAAATATCACTCCTCCACCTCCCCTCCTTCCCCACTTTCCTCACCTCCTTCAGTTATCACCTATTTTCCCTGTTATTCCCTTATTCTGTGTTCTATTTTCGTGCTAACATTAGCGAGTTGCAAGAAGGGCATTGTCATCACTGTTAGCAAGCGAGTGCAAGAGAGAGAGAGAGAGTATCGATCGACAGTCTCTCCAGACGTGGGGAATAGTGGTGGGAAGGGAGATTGCCTCAGCCATACATTATGTAACTCCCGGCCTGTATCGCCGATTTTGACCATCCAAACGCTGTTTCCACTTGTTTTATTGTTGTAACAGGTTAATACCTCATTAGTCTGTCTATCCCTCCATGTAATACCTTTATAATCAACCTATAATAGGCGCATATGGATAAGTATTAATGCTATTTATGGTAAAATAACGATGTTAGTGATGGGAACAGCTCAAATAACGTCAGCACAGGAGTGTGGTGTCTCATATCCCCCATGCGCACTTCTTAGGTTAAGAAGTGCGTGCGGAGTTACATGGAGGGATAGACAGACTAATGAGGAAGTAAGGAGGAGGTGTGGTGTGGAGGTAGATATGCTGGAAAGTGTGAAAAGGAGCAACTTGAGATGGTTCAGCCATATGGAATGTATGGAAAGCGAGAGAATGACTAAGAGGGTGTAGGAGAGCGAGGTGGAGGGACAGAGAGGGAGAAGTAGACCGAAAGAGAGGTGGAAGGATGGAGTGAGGAAGTATATGAACGAAGGCGGTGCTGGTTGGGGGGAGGGGCGTCGACTGACTGGGGACAGAGGTGCATGGGGGCGGTTCGTTCGTGGCCATCCTTTCGGAGATCACGGCGTCGGGCAATAGATAGATAGATAGATAGGCCTCAGGGACAGGGTATCGAGCGAGGAATTAGGAAGGCGTCTGGGCATTAGGAGCATTAGTGAAGGGATGCGCACGAGCCGACTTCGTTGGTTTGGATACGTGGAGATCAAAACTAGATGAAGATTTTTTTTTTATTATATATATATTATATTTTATTTTTTTCCAGACGCCGTAATTTCCGAGAAGGGGTGGCCATGAACATTAAGCATTTGTCACGAATCGCTAGGTCAAGTTGCCCGGGCTTGACATCTACCAATAACATTTTGACAGTGAGGGCTCGATCCGCCGACCATTTGATCAGCAGCCGACGCTCTACTGACTATGCCACGGTTCACGATGCTGGACTGTAAACATGGGGGGAGCTGCGCGTAGGGGTAGATCTACAATGACGCGGGATCAGGTACTCTGGTCCGATCTCAAAATAAAGAACTTGACAACAAAGGCAGCCCATGACAGGGCCACATGGAATGCGGCCATTTAGAACGTGAGACTGTATCCACACTCTCTGTGGATGAAACGGTCATTAAACTTGTATGTACAGTACCTGTATTTACTTACAGGAATGACCACCCAACTTAGGGTCCGTCCAACTTCGAGGCCCTATATGTATTTTTGTAGCACTATTTTTTCACAGTGGTGGGTGGCTAATCCATCCACCAACCTGCTTCACTGTTAGGTGAGCAGTAAGGCTTTGTGTAAGGTTTACTCTCGTAGACAGGTTACCAATCAAGGCTGTCAAGCCCATCCACTTTGACTTTTTAAAGGTTGTCTCCCCTTGATGGGTTGCTGACCAAGGCTGATGAGACCCATCCACTCAGATAACTAAGAACTTTCTTAGTAAGCTAAACACAGTACAGGTATACAGTTATCACTATGATCTACAGTAACTATAGTCCGTTCATTCTAGGTTGGGCAGAAATCGTAACCTATAACCTCTCATAACTCAAAAAGGACTAGAGTAATCGAGCTAATATTTCTACCAAATAGGAAGATTTGGCCAGGGAATAGGTGTGTACATTTACAGCCCATTTGCTCTAGCCCTTCTTGAGTTACAGAAGTTAGAGGTTACAATTTTTGCCCAACCTAGAATGAACAGACTATAGTAAAGCAATACTCTACACCGAGTATATGTTATATTACTGTAAGTAGCTTTTTGTTCAAGAAGTACAATGTGCAATGAATGATAGGTAATAAAAGAAAAAAAGGTAGAGGAATTACACCAAAGTAATTGATAATATACCATGTGTACATTGGCAAAGTGTATAGCGCTTAAGCAGCAACCTTTTGTTAACTATAGAAAATAAAATATAATTATATACTGCTATCTATATGAAATTGACTTCCTTTTAAATATTAGTATATCGGTATGAGTTTATGTATTTCTGTGGAAATATTTATTATCATACCTGTTCTGTGTATGTTATGTCTCAATCATATCTTTTAATAGAATACAGTACCTCCAAAGTAAACCATACATGTTAGCAGAGGATTTACTTAAAATTCCCAATAAAAATATATTATTTTATTTTAAAAGGATTTGATACATGCTTGCATGCATGTTCAGAAATGGCTTTGGAAACAGAATCCCCAACTGCAACAGAACAGTTATATGGTAGTGTTTGACATCATCATCATCATCATCATCAATCTGATGTCCCACTTCCAGAGGAAGCGCCCCATAAGGGATGGCCATGGCAGAAACTGCCCCCAGGCTCCAGACATGCCCCGACTGACCCACTCCACAGTGCCATTTCCACTAAGGGGATTATGACCCTTAACACTGAAGGAGCAGACCCACAGCAGTCCCTCACCCGGATGGCAGTTCCACCACTGTTTTGCTTATTTTATTTACCCCAGTGGGGCCCTGGCTGGAAGCATACCAAGCACAGGAATATTCTGAAGATAGGAACCAGTGGTCCACTGCTACAGAAGCTGATTGCACCACCAAAGTGGCGGGCGGTGGGGTTGCCGCATCCCTACGCCAAAATAGGAAATTGGGAAAAGTTAAGTTAGTGTAGGGTATGCAGCGTTTGTGGTTTTATGTAAGAAAGCAACAGTGTGTGTATCTTAAGATCAAGCTAGAATTGCTCTTTGTGTAAACTGAGGCACAGAAAATAACAGCAAAGGAGACCAGGTGGTGAAACAGGATGTCCTCAAAGTCCTCAAAGTCCTCAAAGTCAAAAACCATCTGGACATGAGAGGCACTCAATTCCTGGCAGCAGCCTCTACGAACCAACACCACCCACTACACTACATGGCAGCACATCCACAGACACCAAGAAATATCAAAACAACACCCAGCACACGCTATCACACACAAATACTATCTTCTCTCCTTCCCTGCCCACCCCAACCAGCTTCCAGAAGAACATCCATACTCATATCTCTCGCCGTTCCATCCAATCACTCATAGACAACACGCAGCTGCAGGCACGACCTCCCGAAATCCATCCTTCTGAATCCTCCCTTCCTCGCGAGGACAGAGTCCGCCTGGCCAGGCTGAGATACGGACACCATCCAGCTCTTCTGAGCTATCAGAAGAGACTGGATGACTCCGTCATCGACACCTGCCCAGGTTGTAACACAGCACCCCATACCGTTAAACACATCATAGAAGACTGCATTTCACACAACTTAAGCGGGTATCACACTGGGCCAAATTTTCGCCATTCTCAGATCTCCAGTCTCCGTTTTCAGCCAGTAGCGCCGGCAAATCCTATCACACACGCCAAGCGTCCTGGCTGCGGGAGTCTCCGACACAACAATAACAATGTCCGACCTTAGCCTATATTGTGCCGTTTCAAATATACTGTAATGTATAGTAATATGGATTTACATCTACAATTATAATGCAATATGACTCAATCTACACGTTAGTGTAATTTTTTTTAAATTTGAAGCTTATATGAGGAAATATTTTGAACTTTTCGGAGGTCTTCGAATGTTTTTTATTCATACCAACCATCGTGGCATAGGCTATATAACAGTGGTTATTTAGCTGCAAGTGGTGTAGCTATTTTATCATTAATTCACCTTGAGAATTGTTTATGTCTACCAGCAGCCCTTCTCACAATCAAAACACTTAATTTTGTAGCCAAATATATATTTTGATCGTTATATTGTGGGGTTTCACTTAAACTGTAGAATAATATGGATTGATATTGACAAACTTTGTGTAATAGGACCCAATCTATAAGTTAATGTTTCTATGTTTTGCGTTTGAAGCTTATATAAGTAGCTATGAGGAAGTTTTTCGCAATATATAGGCTATAGCCTGATGGCGCCCCTGTCGTTACCTCGGCACTAAGCGATCGTTTATATTGTGCTGTTTCACCAATAATTTAGAGTAATCTGGATTTATATCTACAATTATATTTCAATATGACTCAATCTACAAGTTTGCGTTATTATTTTTTATATTTGGAGCATATACAGTATGAGGAAATATTTTGAACTTTTCGGAGGTTGTAGAATGCGTGGTATAATCCTGTGTAGCTGGTAGACCTGTATTTATCTCAATAGTTTGGTAATGTTACAATATATATTTACATTTTACATTCATAAATAGTCCACTAATATACTAGGTTAGGTTAGGTTAGGCTAGGTTAAATATATTGTTCAAGATTCTTAGTAAATAGGCATCTGAAAAACAGTTCCTCCTGCTACACAGGATCTTTTACCGAATGTTTTTGTTTCATACCAATCGCCGTGGCGTAGGTAGGAAGTGGTTATTTAGCTGCAAGTGGTGTAGGGTGAGGTGGGGGTGATCCGCACTATTAGTGGGAAAAATAATCACCAAAAATCAGGTAACAAACTTTATTGAAAAATAGTATATCACAATAAACTATGGGTCAAGGCCTATCATGGTGATTTTTACTAATCATGTAAGTAGTAGTTAAGGTCAACTTATTGAATTTTAAAAAAAGGGTACCCCTTGTTCGGACCATACGCACCATATGGGGTGGTCCGAACAATGCATGGGAGTGATCGAAACACCACCCTTTTCACTATTAAAATGCATAGTGACATTGTAAAAACTGGTGATCTCAAATCAAATATATGTTGAAAGTGTCTTTATTGCCAATTTTAGAGCACATTCTCAAGAAAGAAATAATATATTCCATACTGTCACAACTTATGATTTTACCAACATAAAACACCTAACATCCGACATTCTTCCCTTCTTCTAACTCCAGCTCAACACAACCAAGTACTTTTTGTATTATTTGGATTTTTTTTGGGGGGATGGGTGGGTCTTTAAACACCATTTAAATTTGTGGTGCACCGAACAGTTCGGTATACCCCCTTCGTAGCATAAATGTGTAAACATGCATGATACTGAATGAAATGTCTGAATGGAAGCCTTTCTCACCAGATATCATTGCAGCTAAGTACATTTCACTATTAAGCATCACACCACTAGAATCAACACGTTTTCACAGTCAAGAAGCATTATATTAGAACGCAAAATATTACATCGATCACCTAAAAAATAGAAAAACTGACCTGAAAACACTGTCCGTCGCGATGTATACAATAGTTTCCCGTCATCCTCAAGCTATCCGTTTTCTTCTTTTGAGGTGTTGGGGAAACTATTTTATTATTGATAGGGCAGAAATTATGGACACTGATCGTTTCACCCCCATGTTCGTTACACCCCACCTTCGCCCTAGCTATTTTAGCATTAATTAACTTAGTTTATGTCTATCCGCAGCCCTTCTCACAATCAAAACACAATTATGTAGCAAAATATATATTTCGACGTCATATACTTGAGATATCTATGAGATTAAATGCGAGCTGTAAAGAGGCTGACAATTTACCTCCGTCAAAAACGGTGCTTCCCACCCAGTGCGGGAAGCATCCTAGCTCCGTCAAACGGTGAGATTTGTGCTGGAGAATGGCGGTGGTTGCTCCATTTTTTGCGGTAGAATGGCGAGAATTGACCCAGTGTTTTTTTTTTTTTTTTTTTTTTTTTTTCTATATTCCAACTTACTTCCTCTCGGGCATAGGCTGAGAGCCTTAACATTCACCGCTTTACAATGAACAGTGAAGCCCGTGAGGTCTTGTTCCAGTCTAGGGAGTGAGACATGTGAAGCACGTAGAGTACAACGAGCACCTGCCATCTTGCCTTCACATGAGGCACGGTGCTCACTCATGGCCCGATACGACCCCATCTCTGAAGCCACCTCGTTCCCGTGCTTCACTGTCTCACCCCCTACACTCGGACTCTCACACTTACACACACACAACGCCACCTGTTGAGCAGATAACTCACCCCCTTTACGTCAACTACACAATCTACACTCCTTGAGAGCTCTGTGGGAAAGCCCGACCGTGGCCATGGCCTTCCTTAGGGACTCGGGGCTGTTCGGCCAGGCAGCTTAAGGTACAACAACAACAACAATATGTCTAGCAATCCTTATATTGTACTCCACCTAAGGCTCTCCCAGGAAGTACTTCCTTGAACGACTGGTGCCTACAGCCTCCTCCCTAGGTGGTAGTTGACTTATCCCAGCATAATAAATAATAATAATAATAATCTGTTTTTTGTTTCTCAAAAGCGCCAGCTCTTCTGAGGAATTCGCTAGTGCTCGCAAACTCATTTATACAAGCTCCATCAACGAAAATAGTAGTCACTAAATTCTGTAGTTTTCCTTCACAGTACCCCTATCAAGATCAGAGATTTTCAAAAAGAGAAAGGTCTTAAAGCTGCACCTTAAAAGATTCAACAGAGGTCAACCGTCTCATGGACAGCGGCAGTTTGTTATACAACCTAGGAGCCACGTAGGCAAACAACCGGTCGGAGAAGGATGACTAGTTTACAGCCCTTGGTTCTTCCAGACGAAATAGCAGAATAGCAGAATGATGCATGATTCTATACAGTTTATGTAAACGTTAATAAAATTACTGTGGCTCCTCCCCATCAAAGTCATAAAAGGGTAGAATGAGAGCGCCCCCCACTACCGCGAGAGGTGTCTGCCCCCAGGTGATAACACTGCCCCCCAGCTTGTCTTGTGTGGAGTTGGAGTGACAGCCAGACAGCCGCTGCATGTGTCGTGGTTGGAGTGAGGTGGGCCACAGGTTGAGGTCGGTGATGTGTGCGTGAGAGACCTGTCTGTGGTTGAAGCCTCCCCCGGGATTATCCTGTTCTGCTCCCACCACCGCCACACCGCCGCCACCCACCACACAGTCTCTACACTGAGTCGTAATAAGTAGTGGAGGGAGAGATGTGGATGGTTAGATGGATTGATTTATTTATTTTGTATCTTATTTTATTTTTGTTGTTTTCACTTAGTTTAATTAACCAGACCGGTAGATAGGTAGATAAATAAGATTATTTGTTTGGCAAAAACACCAATTCTTATGAGAAAAAAATCACGAGTGCTCACAGGAAGTGATTATAAATTAACAAACATATACAGCAAGTATGTGTGTGTGTGTGTTTATTTTTTATTTATTTATTTATTTTTATTTATTTTTGTGATGTGTTGTCCCTGTTCGGGCTCTGTCTCGAGTCGGACACCCCTAGCTATGGGGTATGTGCCTGTGTATATACTGTACATACTGTACTTACCGGTACATAGCATTGTCATCACACAAATTTTATTAACTACAAATTCATCAAATAGATTTTGTGAATTTGCAACAAATTTGGTCTATTTTGAGTCTTATCAAAAAATGTATTCAATTAGGTTTTATAATAGCAATACAGAGATGCCTGATAATATGCGTGGAATTTCGGTGTGAGTATCCTAGGTTCGAGTCCTTGGAGTGCCACATGTATTTGTTGATTTCAGTACTTGAGTTTAGAAATAAAGTTGGTTGGTGAAAAAATATGAATATACCTAGGCTACAGCAAGGTATCTCAACTGACCTTCCTTCTTCCGCTCTTGATTTTCTTGCCGTCCAGATATATATGAATCTGTCCTTGAGCAGAAGACCAGGCTATACAAGCAGCGTACCACGTGGCTGGGGTGAGGGCGGCTCGAGCCTTCATCCTTACGTTGTTGATGTACAGTCCAAACCCAGTACGAGGCTTTGGGCTCACGAAAACCTGTAGGGCGTTGTCCTGCCTCTGTGCTGCGTAGCTGAGTAGGAAGTGTGGTGCGGCAAGTGACAAAACCTGGAACCTGTAGGTATAGACCCCTTCTGTACCGACGACGTCTTTACTTCGTATTCTGGTAAGTATTAGATGATTTTACTCAGTTTAGGAAGGACGTTTACCCACTGAAAGGCTACAGACTATCTTAATTTATCCTTTTAGCAACCATATATTCTTCGTAAGCTTCATAAAAATAAAAATAAAGAGACGTCGATGGTACAGAAGGGGTAAATGGATGCTACCTAATGTGGGACTTCAAATCTATCAAAACTCCAGATGTCTTCCCCATTACCAGGAACCTGTGAACTCTCTCACGCTCGCTTAATTTTTAGGGTAAGTATTTACCACTACTGTTCACAAGCACAATTTGCACTATCACGAGAAGATACACATAATGTTATCGCTTTGTTTTAACCATTGATAATTACCTCAACATGCAATGTATTATACATCCAAAGATAGAGCAAGACTCTTTCTATTATATAACCAGAAAGAAAATCCCATAGGATAAAATTATTACATTATGATTCAAAGTTTACTGACTTTTGGGTTCTGAAAGCAATATATAATTTTAGAAATGTGTCCCTAATTAAGTGGCTAAGCTCCACAGCAATGGCACCAGCCACTGTATCATCACCACCAACATCATATAATACTAGGAGCTTGGCCATAAGGAAATCACAGAGTAGACCATCCACAACATGACATGTTAATTTGTTCTAATAGCTCCCATTAGTATCATTAACCAATCAATTAAGGGGTGAGAGTGATTGAACTAGGGGGTTATTGGGGGTAAGAAATGAGCTTTGAAGAATAGGGGTGTGACAGTTTGATTTTTTTTTTTAAGGTCTGCGTCGCCCAACTGTTGTTAGTTTTAATGTTCTTTATCTCTGTATTAGATGTGATTGGTATTTTTTAAAGTACAGTTAGTCAACAAATGGTTGTTGTTGCTGTTCCCCAGGCTGCCTGGCCGAACAGCCTCGAGTCCCTAAGGAAGGCCATAGCCATGATCGGGCTTTATAATGTAAAACTTGCAAAATAAACAAACCAAAACTTGGACGAACCCAGCAAAAAGACAAAAAACGTATCAAAATCGCTATGTGGAAACAACGCTTAAGCAAAATAATAATTTATAAATAAAAGAACACAATTCACCACATAGGGTGTACATTACTACATGAGCAAGTTAATCTGTTTCCCAAGCAAACTAATCGCACATATAACAACGCACTCGTCACGTTCAAGGAATTAGTCAAATTAGTCCATTTCCCACAGGGCTCTCAAGGAGTGTAGATTATGTTGTTGACGTAAGTGATTGTGTAGAATGCAGTCTTCTATGATGTGTTTAATAGTATGGGGTGCTGTGTTGCATCCTGGGCGGGCGTCACCGACGGAGTCATCCAGTCTCTTCTGATAGCTCAGAAGAGCTGGATGGTGCCCACATCTCAGCTGGGCCAGGTGAACTCTGTCCTCGCGAGGAAGGGAGGACTCAGAAGGATGGATTTCGGGAGGTCGTGCCTGCAGCTGCGTATTGTCTTTGAGTGATTGGATGGAACGGCGAGAGATATAAGTATGGATGTGCTTCTGGAAGCTGGTTTGGGGTGGGCAGGGAGGGAGAGATGACAGTATTGTGTGTGATATCGTGTGCTGGGTGTTGTTTTGATATTCCTTGGTGTCTGTGGGTGTGCTGCCATGTAGTGTAGTGGGTGGTGTTGGTTTGTGGAGGCTGCAGCCAGGAATTGAGTGCCTCTCATATCCAGTTTGTCTTTGACTTTGAGGACTTTGGTTGTTTGATGTAGGTGTAATAGCTGTGCAGCCTGTGATGATTTTTAGGGCTTTGTTTTGAATAGTCTGTAAGGTCTTGTGATGTGTTTCAGCTAGGTTAGAAGCCCAGGCAGGGCTGGCATATTACATCACTGATCTTATTTATAGTTTGCATACTGTGGTGGTAGTTTCTTTGTTGTGTCCAAATTTTGTGTGGGCAAGTGACCTGTTTGTGATATGTTGTTTAAATGTCAATACAGTATCATATGTTATACCTATGATTTTGTGTGTGTGTGTGTGTGTGTTAAGGGGGTATTGTTTATGGTGAGGCGTGGGGCATTTCTGTATTCGGTTGTATCTAATGAAAATCATCCAAGATCATTGAGAGTTAAAAAAAATAAGAAATATAAGTTCCACTATTTTTGAAAGGACAGGGAGAGATGCAGTATTTTCTTCCAAATAACTCCTCTTGAACATAGATACATGAGCCACTACACTCACCTGATACATACAGTCAGCTCATGAAGACTAGGCAAATGGGTGAGGACAACAGCATATTGAAAGTGTCTTTGTTGAGGTGACAACATCAGTACTACTCCCTTTGATGGTGGCACACAACCCACAGCAGCTGGGAGGGTCAGATTCATCCCTACTGATGTTGGTCTGTGTTGCATGGAGGAGTTTGAGTCATCATCAGTCTGTGATAAGGATGCCAGTAGATCAAGGATATACAGAGGGACATCCTTGACTTCATCCTTTGGTTTAAAAGTTGTGGTGGAGGTAGAAGGTGGAGTAGTGGCTATAACAGAGGCTAATACTGATTCTAACTTTAGGGATGGAGTTGTATTCGTTATCTGGGCTGTAAGAGATGAAAGAAAACCTGGAGGTGAGGTGATGAATGGGTATTTGACTGACCCATTTGAATGAACATAATTTAACTGAGTGACGTCATTTGAATGTTGGTGCCGTACTGCTGACTTGGTTGAAAAAGGAAGGAACTCGGTGGATGGAAGAATTGGTGTGTTAGTGAATGGGGTAACAGGAACCATATTATTAACTGGAAGATTATATGCATTTGTGGAATGGAGAGGGACTGAATCATCCGATACAAATGATTTTGAAGTAGTATTTAAAACCGTTGTTAAACTTGTGATTTGAACAGGATGGTGTTTGGGGGATGAGGAATTAGAATGAAGATCAAAGGCAGGACTATATGTGTCATTAGGGATCTTGATGGGTAGGGAAGGAATTGTCGACGTTTGATGTGAAGTATATTTGGAAGACGGTGTTGAATTGCTGATTGTATCGGGACTTGTAAATATGGTTAAGAACACGTTTGAAACAGAGTCTGAGTAAGAAGGTGTAGGAGAGCTTGTTTTAGTGGGAAGAACCGAGTTTAAATTAGAATATGAAGCAGAATTTGTGTTAGTGGTTGACACAGTTTCTATCTCAAAGAATGGTACAGAGGTCAAATTAGAGGGTGGACTATTGCTCGGAGTAGAATATAGGCTAGTGTTTGAAGAATAGGATGAGGTAGTATATTCAAATGAGTACTGACTATTGCTTGAACTAGAGTTAAGTGTTGGGTATGCAGTGGAAGATGGTGTATGATTAACATTAGGAATATCATCTGCTGTATTGATTGAATTTGACTTAAGCAATGGAATGGGAATTGATGATGATGATGGAATTGAAAGTGAATTAAGGAATGGGGTATGGATTGCATCATTGGTTGTGAGAGATGCAAGAGATTCTGTGTCTGTATCATTGGTTGTGAGAGATGCAAGATATATTGTGTCTGCATCATTGGTTGTGAGAGACGCAAGAGATTCTGTGTCTTCCGCTGACGGAGGTGTGTGTGAATCATTGTGAAGAGCAGAGTGTTGAGGGTAGCCATATGCCGGGCACCAGTACACCACTACCACCATGATACATTGGGTGATTGTCAGTCTTATCTTCATGTTTGTGGTGTGGTGAAGACTCTCCACAGTTCTGCAATATGAAGAAAAACTTATTACTGTATAATGTAAAACTTGCAAACTAAACAAACCAAAACAGGAACAACACTATATAAAGACAAAAGAACTAATCAAAATCACTATGTGGAAATAACAATTTAGCAAAATATAATTTTGAAATATATGAAATAAAATATATTCCACCAAGTGTTCAATAATGCAAGACAAATGTTAGTGTGATATAGAACTGTGCAGACATACATACACACCACAATATATCTGTTTGGATGTACAGTACCTGGATTACACTCATCTTTGCACTCTATGAAAGATTACAATACAAAGCTTTAGGTATTATTGTGTGAAGGGCCAATATTAGGGTGCTTGACAGGGAGAGAAGAACACAAGCAATATACACAAAATATAGCTTATTTATACAGACAAGAACATGTGCAATGAACATAAAATTACAACAGAGAGCTAAAAAAATAAAAAATAAAAAAAGAGTAATACAGGGAAAACATATAGATTTTTTTTTTGGCTGGATGTCTTGGTTTGATGGTCCCTCCGGGACGAGTACCGTTGGCTTGAGGGTCCCTCGGAGACTTCAGAGACCTCATCGTCAGATGGGTAGTGTGGGGGTATTGGGTGCAATTTCGCAAAACTGAGATCGGAGTTGTAGCAACTTCAGATGTCAGCTACTTCTTCAGGAACAAACTACTGCTTCAGGAACTAGAGGATAGGGATGGTGGCCCGAGTCGTGGCAACTTCACACGTTTACTTTTTCAGGAACTAGGGGACAGGGACTGTGGCCTGAGTCATGGCAACTTTAGATGTCGGCTACTTCTTCAGGAATAAACTACTGCTTTAGGAACACTTCTACTTCAAGAACAAGGTGGCCTCTACCAGGGGGCGGATTCCATGTCTGCTCCCAACACTGGCATACCTTCTCACCAGGCTTGGAGGGTTCAGGGCAGCTCCCCTTTCCACTGCTGGCTGAGCTGCTCAAAATAGTTTCTAGGTTCATCAGAAGCGATCAGCATTCTCAACTCGTTCAGCTCCGGCCACTCAGGTAATGTGTAGTTAATTATCTAGTGGTGGGAAAGGCAAACTAGAGGCCCTCCGTACTACGTTTTCGGAAAGAGGGTTGTCAGCCCTTGGTTTATCAATTATCGTTTTCAAGAATCCTCTAAGGTCGCCAGTGCCGTCCACGAGGCTGGAGTGCTGATGCTGAGGGAAGGAGAAGGGACTAGTGCATAAAAGGCTAATAGAGAAAATTAAAAGCTATAGTATAGGAGAGAAATGTGTGAAATGGATAGATGCCTTCCTGAAAGGTCGGAGACAGAGGGTACTGGTGAATAGAATAGATGTGGAGGGAAGTTATAAGTGGGGTAGGCCTACCTCAAGGATCTGTGTTGGGACCACTACTGTACGTTATATTTATCACCGACTTACCTGAAGTTATAACTAATGGAAGTGAGATTATAGGTTTGACTCCTGTAAGGAGATAAAGAAAACCTAATATTTAGTAATATTTAGCCCCGTAATCATTGAAGAACATGTCTATTACATAAGGCACCCTCTTCAAACACTCATCCGCCGTAGTTTGAATCTACCGCGCAGAGCATTTAAAATTTGAGGAGCCTTCATCATGAGCGCACGTGACCTCACTCATGGCTTCAGTCATTATGAATTGGGTTCTCACTACGAAAAAACTTCGTAAAAAATAAAAACAAAAAGAAAATAAGAATAACTATTCAATAAGCTTTCCATAATATCGTGGATGTACTTGTGTGGATCTTTGACCAGACGCTGACTCAGGCGTCATTCTTCTTTCACTGACATATCAAGTAAACCAAAATCCTTAATACATCAACGAATGGGAAGGGGATGGTCAGGAGGGCCCCAGTCGTCAATGATTACGGGGCCACTACTAAATATTAGGTTTTCTTTATCTCCTTACAGGAGTCAAACCTATAATTTATTAGTGGCCCCTCCATCATTGACGAACATGCCTGATTTCTAAGACTGGAGGGGGACATTCGTAATCATATCATAACTCTAGAAAAGCAGATAATCAAACAACCACATAGTATTCTTACTTTGAAAAATATATATTTAATGGCGCAGCACATATACAGTATACAAAAGGGGGTCAAGCAGGGGCGTGCGTCAAAGAAGCCTGCTTGATACAAAAGGTTAACTCTTGAGACTCTGCGAACAGATCTGTAAGTTAAAAAGGCACCCCACTCAACATAAGTGGTGAAAATAAAAACTTATAAGTTTACATGTGCACATATAACCCCATAATACTCGTGGAAATATTTTGTAAAATATATCCAATGCTTAAACTAAATTGCTTTCACAGCTAAACTACTGTAACAACACTGTTGTTTGTACTATCATTGTACTAGCACAATTTCCTGCACTGAATAGTACAGAGAAATGTTCATATCAACAATACCCATAACTAGTATCACAGCTCTTATACTCCGGCGGGGTCTAGGGTGTCCTATGTTACCCTGACTGCACCCCCCCCCCCCCCCCCCCCCCCTCTTTTACCTTGAAATTAAAACAAAAAGTTACTTAAGGGCCACCTAGACCCTCTGCCTTAAAGCTATACATGGCAAGGAAGGTTTGTCTAGAGCTACTGACAGGTATCGAGTCAAAAACGTATGATTAGAGGCCCACAAATGCGTGGACGTAATATCTTCCACAGAAAAATTCTTCAGGAAACGCAAAGAGGTTGCCCATTTGCGTAAATCGTGGGCCCTACCCACAACGCCGGGATTACTCTCCTTAATGACTTCGACTAAAAGAGAAGCCAATTTTTTTTTTTTTTTTTTTTTTTTTTTTTTTTTTTTTTTTCTATATTCCAACTACTCCCTCTCGGGCATAGGCTGAGAGCCTGTACATTCCACCGCTCAACACGGTGAAGCCCGTGAGGTCTTGTTCCAGCCTGGGGAGTGAGACATGTGAAGCATCCATCATGGCTCAAAGCAGCTCCATCTCTGAAGCGGCTGGTTGCTTCGCTCAAGTGCTTCACCGTCTCACCCTCCAGACTCAGACCCTCACTCTCAGAATGCCACCTATTGAGCAGTGAACTCACTAGGCATTGTCCCCCTGTAACATATTTTGAATATGGGAATATTCATACAGTGTTATTTAATCAGGGAACAATGAGGGTATTTTTTGGTATTTCGGTGGGCTTTGTGGTAATGCACTGATACTAGGTACAGCACAAATTCAATCCCAATAATATCTTCCCATTGACATATCGGGATTTGAACCCGGGTCCATTGGATTACCAATCCAGTGGCATGACCACTCCACCACACCTCCCCTACGTTTGAGCAAGCGCTTACCCGTACTTGCTACCCATAAAGCACCCTGGGGGTTTAGAGGAGCTACCCTCAAATATTTGGTTAGAGCCTGCACTGGACATAAATTATGGTGCACCTTTCCCCTTTTCAACGCCGGCACAGTGAACTCCGAAAACACGTGTGCACTGTGCTCATTCTTGGCTACAAACCCTGGGGAAGGTGCAATGTGAATACATTCATTAAGCCTACCAAACCTGAGGCAATTAGGTATGTTGCTCATCGCCGCCAGCTCAGACACTCTGTTCCCGGTGGCCAAAGCCAAAAGGAATACAGCCTTTTTTAAGAGTAATGTAAAATCTGCAGTATTTTGGTACAGACGGGAGTGAAGTAATGACAATGCTTTGTCCAGAGACCAAGTAGGCATGAGCTGACGGGGAGGTGGGCGGAGTTTTAAAACATGCCCTCATAAAACCTGTTTCCTCCGCAACTGGTATGGCGAGACCGGTAAGGTCCCAAAATGGTATTCTAATCGCTGTTAAGTGATTTTTTAACGTTACCACAGATAAAAGTTTCTGTTTAAATAGATAATTTAGATAATTAAAAACTAACGCCACCGAGGGCACAGTTTGTTCCGTTCTAAGGATCCAAGAAGTAAAGGCTTGCCAATGTGATTGATACTGTCGTTTTGTAGACCGAGTATATTGATTCAACAATTTATTGGTCACATCTCTACCATATGGTGCTAGCCACTTGGCCTCCTGAATGTCCATAATGCAAAAGTCAGCGAGGTCGCTAGGTTGCCAATCGTGTCTAAGTGGAAACACCCGACCGGGAGCGACACCGGGTGTGGGCACCACGTTTTCAATTGCTGGTACCACAACTGCGCCGGCCACAGGGGCGCGATTATCGAGACTAAGCCCCGATAATCTCGTAGTTTGTTTACTACATGGCACATTAGAGACGCGTCTGGCGGCAGAAACAGATAGATGGAACTCCACCTGTTCCAGTCTGTCACCAGGGCGTCTGGCCCCCCTGCCGGCGTTATCGTCCGGCGGGTGAGGTACAGTGGGAGTTTGTGAGTCTCCTCGGATGCGAACAGATCCACTTGTGGATGGTAAAGCTCTGCAATCATTAGGTTGAAAATGGGTTGCTTGAGCGCCCATTCTACTGTTGTGCTCTGTCTCCGAGACAGAGCGTCTGCCCAGACGTTTGCTACGCCTGGGAGATAAGATGCGTGAAGATGAATGTCCAGCCTGTTGGCTAGAATAAAAATCTCTTCTGACACGTTAAACAACGTCCGAGACCTCGTTGACCCTTGTTTCTGAATACAGTGAACTGCATTCAGATTGTCCATTCTGAAGGCCACCGACTTGCCCCGTAAAGTAGAGCCGTGAGCCTGAAGGAAATATAAAGGGATTAGTAATTCTTTGACATTGATGTGGGAGATTTCTAAATGGGACCAAAGCCCTTGACCCTGGTGCCCTTGGTTTGACTGAAAACCCCAACCTATCGTTCCTGATGCATCCGTGTCTACCCATACCGTCGGCGGAGGAGAGGTCCATGACATTATTGAGTGCAACATTTCCCTCTTCGCCCAGACCGCTAGTAAGTTGTGGATTAATTTTGGTATGGGCCATAATTTTTCCGCCGGCAATAGTGGAAAATATTTGTTGCCTTCCAATATTAAACGCTTTACTTTCAACCGGCCCAACATTACAGTTAGTTGAATCCAGTTGAGAGAGCCGACCAGAGACTCCCAGATTCTCCGTGTCGTAGTCAGACTGTGAAGGAACATGAACAGTTTCCTGCGAAATCTGTTTCGATTGTCCACACTCTGACTCAGAGTGAGAGCAGCTGTGTTCCAAACCAGCCCTACCCACTGAACTACTCGTGAGGGAACAAGGTTTGACTTTACCAGATTTACCTTGAACCCTAGAGTTTTGACATGTTTTAATGTTATGTTGACATGATTTATGCATACTTGCTCTGTCTCTGCCACCACTAGCCAGTCGTCTAGGTACCACAAAATCCTGATCCCTTGTTTTAACAATGGCATCAGTGCTTGCCGGACTAATTTCGTGAATAAGCGAGGTGCCAGGTTCAAACCGAATGGCATCCTTTGAAAAACATAAGTTTGATCCCTGATCCGTAAGGCCAGAAATCTTTGAAATCTTTTGTTTACCGAGACGTGCCAATAAGCGTCTGTCAGGTCTAAGGAACACATCCAACCTCCCGGCGGAAGTGTTAGCCTGATTTGGTGCACTGTTAACATCCTGAATGATTCGTTGTGAATATGAAGGTTCAAATACGACAGGTCTACGACGGGTCTCATCTGAACACTGTCCCTTTTGGGAACCAAAAATAGCTTGGATGTGAAGACTGGGTAATTTTGAGGGACCGGGATGATGACATTCTTGGCAATCATTTCCTTGACCAGTGACTCCACCTCTAAAGAAACTAGATTCGCCGTTGTCGGCTGACGTAAGCGAGGTCGCCGGAGCCACTGCCAAGTGATGCCTTTGCGTGCCACCATCCTTGCCCAAGTGTTTAACGGCCATGCTTGGTGACACGTTCGGAACGACCCAGTTAGCAGACATGGGTTCGCCGGCTGTACTACCCTCGGATCCACCCGCCTTAAGACCGGCCCCGGGAATGAGAGAGACATTAGTTTTTTGATGGTGGTGGAGGTGGTGGTGGTGGACGCTTCGCCGGCTGGCTGGCGTTGGCAGAAGACGAGCCCTGACCTGGTTTATTATAGCCTCGTCCTTTCTGACCTGTAAACTTACCCTGTCGATACCTGTACTGACCTTGAGGGGAGGAGGACTTAGGTAGATGAAAGGGCTTAGATCCCCCCGGCTGTGCTTTTGCGACTGGCTTGGGTTTGGGGAAGTTAAAGGCAGGTTTCTTAGAAGGGGCGGGACTATGTTTAAAGGCCTGAGCCATATTAAAAACTGTTCTCCACACCTCAGGGGACATTAAAGAGGGAGTGAGCACTGGTGACATGACCACCTGATTCGCAATACGATCAGGAAGCTTTCGTACCAAGGACATCCTGAGATCTTGTCGTGCTCGCACCGCCTCAAGCAAGGCTGTGCGTATGTCACCTAATGACTGAATTGACGACTGAAGGAGTAGTCGCCGAGACAGTTCAACCGATCTTCTGGCATCCGCGTCTGCGATTGCCTGAGTGGACCGGAGCATCGATTTAGCCACCTGTTGCGTCACAATGTACTGTGAGAAAAGTCTAAATGCTTTCCCCCGTAGCCTAAATTCTCGGTCTAGGTGAGTTGGGGTAGGGGTGGTGAAAGGGTCCTTGAGTTCACATAAATTGATTTTGGGGGCAGCTAAGAAATCAAACAAAGCTGAAGGGACTCCGCCGGCGGAACACACTGGCATAGAGAACCAAGAATGACTATCCTGAGGGATCTGGTGGGAAGATTTTGAGGTGAAGGTAGTCGCAAAATTCTGAGCCTCCGTCTCCCATTCCACCCAAGGTCCTGGACCCAACTGCCCCACCTTCAACACTGGATTAGCGGCTGAGTCTGTGACAGTTCGCAAATCGAGTTCTGGTGTGAGAGCTGACAATGTCTTTATGTCATTAAAACCATCCTGTTTGGACCAGTCAGAAAACAGTTTCGAAGCTGAGGCAGGGGGCAGGGCAGGTTTAGCAGTATAAACAAAATAGTCCTGGTGATAATAGTTAGGAATGGCCTTAACATTAACATCTAGTACATTCCCCAAAGTATCCAAGGCCCGTAATTTTTTAGATGTATTGCCTTGTATTACCCACTCTCGTGGCACCGGAAGTTCCCCTGACAAGGTAGGCTGAGCGACCTCTGGTTTAGTGGGGATCAAGTGTACCCATGACTCATCTGGACCGTACAGTAAGGACATAGCTACCTTTTTCATAGGTGCTTTATCTAAAGGGGGCGGATTGACATCCGTTATAAACCCTTACATTAGAAGTCGTCAGTGCCGCCGTAGCAGGCCTAGTGACCACCGATGGTGATATAGAGGGAGGGTGAGGGATCTGAGTCAAAGCAATAGAAGTCATCAGAGGCCGTACATTAGAACTTGTCATAGGAGCTCCCAGGTCCACTGTAGGAGTCTCCGGCTGTTGGCCAAAAAATTTAGTGAGAGTATTAACTAGCTGCCCATCTATTTCCTCGGCTGTGACAAATTTATTCGATGATGAACTCAAAGGTGAATCATTACGATCTTGTGCGGCGTCTAAAACTGAACCCGACTCTTGCACTTCCATGTCTGAGATGATAGATACCTCATCTTTGTCATCCGGCTCATCATGAGAGGAATCCGCTGAAGCCGGAGTCCCATCTTGTTGCCAAGACAAGTCAGGAATAGATGATGGGATCGCCGCGTCCCGGTGGACATCAGCCACTGTTTGTGTAGTTTGAGCCAGAGGTTGAGAATACCGCCAAACCCCCAGGCCTTGGCCTGCACTCCCTTGGGAGTCTGAAATACCCTCAATCATGGAGCTCCCACTGGACTCAGCCCGTGGACGATCACTGTCCACTGAACTCTCCAATTCTAGGGTTAAAATACTAAGTGGTAAACTGTCTTTAGGTACTGGCACTAAACTATCCCCATGATATTGAACACTAGCTCTGTCGGGGGTAGAGGTATGACGAGAGGCACTAGACTCCGGTGAACGCCGGGAGGCCTTTCGATCATGTGAGTCCTTTCGAGAAGATTTGTGGCTACGGTGCGACCGCGAACTGCTCTTGGATTTAGAAGATTTCTCACTATATCCACTTGTTGACCCCTCCGTCTTACTCTTCTTGCTCGCTGGTGAAGAAGAGAAACTCGGCGGCTGCTGTCTAAGCGGGGACCTGGACCTAGATCTCGCCCGTGACGAGGAGGCTGCCACCGGGGGCGTCGGTTCTCGCTGTCGCTTAGATGTGCCTGGGGCTGGAGCAAGTATAGAACCCTGCCCAGTCTCTGCCGGCTTACGAACAGTTACTCTAGAGGGACGTTTAATGGGAGGGTGCTCAAGTAGTAACTTATCCCAAAGCGGGACGTTATCGCATTGAAGGGACTTATGAGCTACAGTAGTAGTATAAGTGGTCATTTGCTGCCTGACCTCCCGTAAGGCGACCGCTGCGGTCTTATCATTGTCTTGTAAAACTTTAACACTGAGTTGAGAGCAAAAGGTACAGTTTTGCATCACCCACAGACCCCTTGAGCGGTCTAGACATTTAACACATTTGATACAAAGGGTGTGTGCAAAAATAGGGATACCTGAACAGGAGGGCGTAATGCATAAAGCAAAAACCGGGGCAAAGGTAGCCATGACAGAGACTGGTGGTAAACTACTCCAGGTTCTCTATAGACTCGCCGGGGCCCAACTCTGGAAAAAAATAAAATTTCCAGGAATTAATGCTCATAAGGTTAACCCAAGATGTTCGCACACAAGTGTTAATAACCCGCCGGGTAACGAGACGTAATACTCTACGATCACAGCTCGCTACGCGGTGGGGTTCCTAAGTAAAGATTTCAGAATGTCTGAACTTGTCCAAGAGATTTAAGAATACCCTCTGACATAATATAAAAAACCAGCATGGCGTTTATAATTGATTTAGTCTTTCCGGTGGTGTCTGATTCAAGATTCAATTTTGGAAAAAAAAAAAAAAAAGACGCCGGCCCCTGAATTATCTCGCAGATAAAAAACTGGGAAGGCTGACAAAAATACGAGATCTGACTTCTAATGAATTGTCTTTAGATCGCCGTATGTTGAAGGCGGCGATACACAAATGTATCTCTCAATTGTCTTGGTCAACTAAACTGAATTGTAAATTCGTTATTCACCCTGCCAAGGAGCACCCGCCGGGTGTGATAGTAAGTTAATAAAAACGTTAACCCCAATTGAGCCCTCAATCGCCGTATGTTGAAGGTGGCGATACATAAAGCATCCCTTAATTGTCCGGTTAACTAAACTGAATTACCAATTCATTCCACCCACCCTTCCAAGGTGCACCCGCCGGGTGTGAAAGATGTTAACAGTTAACCCCAAACGTTCCTATCCCCACTTCTTTGTAAAAGATCGCCGGGGAGGAAAACCAAACAACAACAGCTAGGTTTTTTTCCTGGTTTTGCAAAACCGGGGAAAACAACTTCACAACACGTGTCCGCATGAACACTGTTAGATGGGTACAGCCATTCCGCCGGGAATCATAGGGAGCCTGAAACAGGCACCACCACAGAGACGCAGTCCTGGAGAGCCTCAGACACCTACTCGCCGGGGAAACAAGCCTGTTTTTTTAAACCACGTGTGGCCAAAACTCGGCACCCAGCCGGGTTTTTCATGGTGTAACCGAGAAAAACCCGCCGGGAAAGAACCCACCTCGTCCAGATACCATCTGAACGCCACATAGGACCGAAGAGTTAGCCAAAACACAACTAACCCCGGGCCCACAAATAGTCCGTGGAATTAGCCAATACACAACTAATCCAGGAAACAAAAATAGTCCGTGGAATTAGCCAATACACAAACCAGGACACACATGACACAGTAGTACATATTTATAATATAAATCAATAACACTTGTACATGTGGCAAAGCTACAAGAGGCTGGCTAGGCCTAGGCAGACGGAAGATAAAACATGTCGGAATATAAACAAAAAGCACTGAATTATATCACAACAGGAACCACCGCCAACACACCACTGTAACAAAAACTTCCGGCAAAGGGAAGACTGACTCGGGACCCAGAAAAAACTTCACTAAGTGAAGAAAAATACGCTGGGAACGTCAGCAAAACAACGCTACCTCATCAGAAAGATAAAAGGCAGCAATAATAACGCGTAATGAAAGCCGCCTGCATCACAAGCTAACTAACTGTGAAAAAGTTCACATGTCCACAACAGGACCACGAGGGTACATCCGAAATAGATGCCCCAACACACGACCCAAAATACACTGCACTGCGGGCAACCAGCCCAGGACACTCCTGCTACACATATCCTAACCTTACTCGATACATCCCGGAGTAAACAAATGAGTAGGGACGCAGCAAATGCGGAACCAGCGGAGCGTGGGGAGACACGTCCGGGCAGGCTGAGCGCAGAGCAGAGAAGGAAGAATGACGCCTGAGTCAGCGTCTGGTCAAAGATCCACACAAGTACATCCACGATATTATGGAAAGCTTATTGAATAGTTATTCTTATTTTCTTTTTGTTTTTATTTTTTACGAAGTTTTTTCGTAGTGAGAACCCAATTCATAATGACTGAAGCCATGAGTGAGGTTGCGTGCGCTCATGATGAAGGCTCCTCAAATTTTAAATGCTCTGCGCGGTAGATTCAAACTACGGCGGATGAGTGTTTGAAGAGGGTGCCTTATGTAATAGGCATGTTCGTCAATGATGGAGGGGCCACTAATAAATATAGATTTATGGCTGTCTGAACTGGTTGGCATTGGCTCAACCTAGGGACAGGGCATGGGTGTTTTAACCTGAGAGGAACATACATAGATTGATGGGGCGATTGGTCTTCAGAAACTTAGTCTGGCAAGACAAGGTATTTTAGGGTATGTTGATATTAATATCTTAACTTAGGGACAGGGCATGGGTGTATTAACTTAAGGTGTATTTATGTTCATCATCATGTAGGTAGAGGTGTAGGACATGAGGGGTAGTGTATACGCGAGGTGGGGGAAAGGGTTGTGAATTGTAAAGGGGTTGGTTTGAGGCTAGGCGCCGCGCCGCTCGTGACCTAGGATAGTGACCCTTAATGCGCTGGACATAGGGGTGGCATTTCCCTACGATCGAACAGGTAGAGTGGTGTGTGCAGCGGGGCGTGAAGGATAAGTGGACAGGATGACCCAAACAGGGTACCACTGAGCATAGGGTCACGAAGCAAAATACAGTAGTGTGGATTGTGGATACGAAGGAGGTGATTGGAAGACTTATAACAATTGTGGAAAATTAAATGGAAGAGATGAACACAATGGCGGATAAAAGATAATTAACCTAAGGATTGAATACATGCATGAATGACGACATTATAGCCGTCGTCCTAATAAGATGATGAAACCTGGTTGGTCTGCACGTGGCACAATACGACACAAGGACAGTGCCGCTATGTCGTATCAATGCTGGTGGCATACTCCGGTTAATATTATATATACACTTAGTTACTAGAAGAACAAGGCAAGGGGGGGCGACTGAGCACGGGGTACATATATCTATACTCGTCATGGAAAGGGAGATACGAGGTAGCTTTCCTGCATCTCTCCTGATAATCGTCTGCAGATTGGTCATAGTGAGTTTATCCGAATTAACAGGCCTAAATCAATACAATAACTGGCATAGGGTTATCGGGTGTATAGAGTCGTGGTTAAAGGTTGGGAATATATAGTTAGTGGATAAAACCACGGGAGGTTAGAGACATAGAATTTGTTAGAATTGGGGGGGCTATGATTGTTATATAACTAAATACAGGGCTGACGTAATCACGATCTGATTTGGTGTGAAATGGAAGTTAAGGTGTCTTAGATCGCCTCGAACCTACACAATGAAAGTATTATAGTCTGTATGGTGGTTACATAATTAAATACATACTTAGGTGGTACATCAAGAATATCAGTGAGTAAAGTATTGTGGTTTGTATATTAGAAGACTGTGATTGAGAGACGTATAATATGTGGAATGAATTGAGAGAGAGGGAGAGAGACCAAATCGGAAAAGGAAAAGGGGCCTGGGATCTCGTTGGGGATGGGAGTTTCGCTCTCAGGATTTTCGTTCCTGTGGCTCGTTAGGGTTGGAGGTTTCGCTCTCAGGTTTTTCGTACCACAGCGTTCCTGTGGTATTTTACTGGTGTAATGTCCTCGAAAATGTCCCGCAACCCCAATAATGTACTACCCGAGTTGACGTCAGGTATAGTGTAAAATAGTTGTGGATGGTAAGTCCAATAAACTCATCACGTGAATCACCACGAGACTATCACCTGGTTCTTAAAAATCGGACTAAGGTTGCTATACTTTTAGTACGTCCGTGGTAGTACAGTGGGTTAGCGCGCGGGCCTGGTGGTGATGGTCATGGTCACGGTCACTAGCCAGGGTTCGAACCCCACCCAAGGCATCTCAAAACCTGTGGGTTTTTAGGAGGGTTAAACTCCCTTCAGAGATTCGAGCCCCGCGCCAGGTACCAGGAAAGGTTGATCCTTAAGTGGGCCTGGGGATATTTCAGGACAGAAAAATTCCCTTCACACCTAGCATTTCACTCATGATATTAATTAAGATGTAAATAGTTTACAATATACGTTTATTAAATATACCTGGGATATTCTCACTATCAAAGCAGCGCCATTCACTTGGGTGTTGGTTGATATTGTAGGACCTCTTCCCAAGACTCCTTCAGGGTTTTCCTATTTGCTGACACTCATTGATATGGCTACTCATTATCCTGAAGCAATCCCTCTCAGAAATATTTTGGCGAAGAATGTAGTGAAAGAAATGCTTGGGTTCTTCACCAGATTTGGATTGCCTAAGGAAGTACAGTCAGATCAAGGGAGCAATTTTATGTCCAATGTTTTTAGGCAGTCTTTGAAAGAGTTGGGCATCACACAGATTACGTCTTCTGCATATCATCCTCAAACACAGGGAGCTCTGGAGAGATATCATCAGACACTCAAATCTATGCTGAGGAAGTACTGCTTGGAACACCAGAAAGATCATTATCACCACCAAAACCAGACTCACCCCAGCTAGCCACAAACACACATACACCAATTATAAAAGAGCTAACTGGGAAGCATTCACAAATGAGACAGAACAACACTTCACAACTCTAAACAGTACACCCATCACTAACATCAACAATGCTGTACACATACTCAATAAAACTATCCAAAACGCTGACAAGAAACACATTCCAAGAGGTAACAGAAAAAGACACAACCCCAACTTCACACCAGAAATTCAAAACCTCATCAGACAATGCGACATACTGAAACACTCCCCAGCACCCCACACACAAGACATCACACAACAAATTCAAGCACTCAACACCCAAACTAACAACAAAATACAAGAACAACAAAAACTAAATTGGAATAACTTCCTACAAACACTTGATCACAAAACAAACCCCAAAAAACTCTACAAAACACTAAACAGCATCACACTTTCCAACAGCAACACAACACAATCACATGCTGCAATCACAACAACAGACTCTACTTGCCCCTCAACTTTCTCTTCATAATTGCTGAGGGGCACAGGGCCCTGGGTGGAGCTTTGGTTTCCCGGGCATTTCCGCACCCTCCTCAGCTCCCCGCCATGGAGTGGCTTCGGTCACCCAGGCTTTATTGTGGTCGGCGGGGAGGGTTCTGTGGGGGCACTCGGTTATAGCCTTTGAATTGCTCGGGGCCTTGGGGCTGTTCGGCCAGGCAGCTTGGGGAACAACAACAACAACAACAGACTCTACTCCTTCATGTAAACAACAAGCAAACACTCTCATCAATCAATTCTCACATGTCAGCCACCTAAAACCTCACAAAGACGACCGACGTGTCATCCGACGTAAGAGACAATTCCCCACAGACCCTGACTATACACCCTTCACCAATCACCAGACAAAGCATATCATCAACAATCTCAAGCACTCACCCGCCTGTGGCCTAGACAACATAAGCAACATACACCTCAGACACCTGGGACCACAAAGCATACAAGCACTCACTAATATATCAAACTACAGCTATTCACACAACACAATACCAGACATTTGGAAGCATGGCATCATCATCACATTCCCCAAACCCAACAAAGACCCCACGCTACCCTCCTCGCACCGCCCCATCACACTCCTTTGCTCCCCCTCCAAAGTCATGGAATGCCTAGTATTACAACTAATTACACCTGACCTACCCCTAGCTCCAACACAACATGGCTTTAGGCCACTGCACTCCACAAACACTCTTCTCACAGACCTTACACAAAGAGCTTTTGACGGCATCAACTCAGCTAGACCACCACACAGATCACTATTAGCCACACTCGACATTAGTAAAGCCTTCGATGCCATCCCCCGCCACAACCTAACAAACAAAATCTACAACACAAACATGCACAACAACACAAAAAGGTGGCTGGCCAACTTCCTAGCAGGCAGATGTGCACACGTATCTTTTGCCGGTCAGTCATCTAAAATCAGAAACTTTCCAAACGGAGTCCCACAAGGATCCGTCCTATCGCCCACACTCTTCAATCTGTACATGCACGATATAACTACACCCAATACGCCCCAAATAAACTTAGCCTCCTATGCAGATGACATAACACTCACATTCACACACCATGACCCAAAAAGAGCAACAGATCTCCTTCAACCCTATCTCAACACACTACATGGCTGGTGCACTACAAACTCAATCCCACCCCTACTCTGTGCAACTCTCCAACCCAAGAGTGAAACGTTACTCTCAAACTTTCTTCTACTCAACAGCTGAGCTCTGGAACTCTCTCCCAGAATCAGTCTTTCCCTCTTCCTATGACTTAAATTGCTTCAAACTCTGTGTGTCCAGGCATTTTGGCTCGAACGTCCCTTGATTTTGGCCCTGTCACTCCTTCAACTATGGGGGAGGCACTCGCTATAGGCAGTTATGCCTTTTGCCTCCCTCAATCACATAGAAAAAAAAAAAAAAAAAAAAAAACAGACTTAATCTAGCCCCAGCCAAATCCACCGCAACCCTGCTCACAAGCTGGACAGGAGAACACGAATACATCCCTCAACTCACTATAAACAACACACCCCTAACACATACACACACACCCAAAATCCTAGGAATAACACATGATACTCATATGACATTCAAACAGCACACCACAAACATTAAAACGAAACTGACACCCAGACTTAACGCCCTCAGGTCACTTGCTCACACAAAATTTGGACACAACAAAGAAACTACTACCACAGTATATAAACAATACATAAGATCAGTGATGGAATACGCAAGCCCAGCCTGGGCTTCTAACCTAGCTGAAACACATCATAAGACCTACAGACTATTCAAAACAAAGCCCTGAAGATCATTACAGGCTGCACAGCTACTGCACCCACAGATCACCTACATCAAGAAACCAAAATCCTCAAAGTCAAAGACCATCTGGACATGAGAGGCACTCAATTCCTGGCAGCAGCCTCCACAAACCAAGACCACCCACTAAACTACATGGCAACACACCCACAGACACCAAGAAATATCAAAACAACACCCAGCACACGGTATCACACACAATTATTGTCCTCTCTCCCTCCCTGCCCACCCCGAACCAACTTCCAGAATCACATCCATACTCATATCTCTCACCGATCCATCCACTCACTCACAGACAACACGCAGCTGCATGCACGACCTCCCGAAATCCATCCTTCCGAATCCTCCCTTCCTCGCGAGGACAGAGTCCACCTGGCCAGGCTGAGATGCGGACACCATCCAGCTCTCCTGAGCTATCAGAGGAGACTGGATGACTCCGTTGTTGACGCCTGCCCGGGATGTAACACAGCACCTCATACCATTAAACACATCATAGAAGACTGCATTTCACACAACCACTTATGCCAACAACACAATCTACACTCAATGAGAGCTCTGTGGGAAAGCCCGATCGTGGCCATGGCCTTCCTCAGGGACTCGGGGCTGTTCGGCCAGGCAGCTTAGGGAACAACAACAACAACAACAACAACAACACCAGAAAGATTGGGATAAAGGTCTTCCTTTTGTGCTGTTTGCTTCAAGAGAGTCCCCAAATGAGTCACTAGGCTTCTCATCTTTTGAACTACTCTTCAGGCATAAAGTTAGAGGTCCTATGAAGTTGTTGAGTCTCAAAGGGAGGAATGGGAACGAGTGGTGCAACTTTCTCTTTTTGATTACACTTCCCCACTACTTGACAGGTGTGACAAGATTTGCAATACCAGGAAACATCCTTGAAAATACCTGGCCAGTAAAAATGCTTCAGAATACGGGCTACAGTCTTCCTCACTCCCATGTGTCCTACCAAACTAGAGTCATGAGCCACCCTAATGATATCCTGCCTACAAACTCGATGGATGACAATTTGATGCACAACCTCCCATTCACAGTCTGCTGATGACACTGGGGGTCTCCACTTTCTCATTAATACTCCTGACTTAAAATAGTAACAAGTAGAAGCACTAGCTGACTCTTCCTCACTACAAGCAGAACTAGCTAAACCTTCCAACTCTGGGTCAGCCTGCTGCAACTCTACCAACTCACAAGGTAACAAATTATCCACACTGCGGGGAACTGCCTCATCCTCTGAATGATTTAAATTAGCAAGGAAAGTATCAGCCAAGAGAACATCATCATCTTCATCACCCTCTTAATCACTAGTAACTTTAGATTTTGCCCTAGTGACAGCACATGCAGGAAACACATCAGAGGAGCTGTCCTCGACTCCAGCAACCGGCTCACTAGACAACCGAGGAGCTGGACAAACCCGACCCCCAGCAATGTCGTTGCCAAGGAGAAAAGTCACACCAGACATAGGGAGTGTCTCAACCAATACTACCATAACTGGACCTTGAACAAAATCAGACTCAAGATTCACTCTGCACAGAGGGACAGAAAAATAATTACTCCCTAAACCCTGCTGTAGTCTACAGGTGACGGCCTCTTCAAGCTAATCACAGGATCCATTGTAGCCTGTAACAAAAGAAAGAATCATTAGTATAGGCCTACACAAGCCCATATCTACATTTAACACATGCACCATCAAATAATAGCCTTTCATCTTCCATTCATTCAACATGACCATACTAGCTCAGCACCCTTCTGAGACCACAGTACATACATACAGTACATACATACATACATAAAATTTTAAGACTGAGTGTTCCACACATACGTGCAGTTTCAGTCTCTTGTCCTAATGGCGGCGTTCCAGGCAACCCTGTTAAGGGCTGCTTCACTTGCCAAGTTCTTGGATTTGAGATCGGCACGTCCGATCCCAGGTCTTCCTCGGTCCACCCCTTGGTGCAGCTCCCTCCACAATCACAGACCTGCATTTTTTCACCCAATTTTGTTCATCCGTTCTCTCCACATGTTCATACCATCCCAGTCTACTTGTACACATCACCTCGCTAATACTCTTTATACCTAAACGTCTCCTCAGCTCAACATTTGTTATTCTATCCTGTGGCCTGGCCCCATACATCCATCTCACCATTCTCATCTCATTACGTTCCATTCTGTTGACATCCTCTACTTAAACGGCCCATGTTTCTGAGGCATACGTCATTGCACTTCTAACACATGAGGCATACACCTTTCCCTTCAGGGGGAGAGGCATTCTTTTCATGGTCAGGATTGGCAGCAGTTCTCTGAACTTCCCCCAGCCACACCTAATTCTAGCAACAGTGGCAGCCTCGGCCCCACCACCGGCAGAGATGGTATCTCCTAGGTAACAAAACTTGTTCACCAGCTCCAATGACTCATTTCCAAAATTCACAGCCACAGGATCATCACTTAACACAAGCTCGCCTTTGCACACTATGCACTCAAATTTCTTTATTTCTGACTTATCCTTCGGCAGGGTCCCTTTATTCTACTACAGCGCTTACTCCCATGGTGTACCCAACATCGACAGATGCTAGATTGAATTGAGTTAACGCCCACTCCACAAGGGTATGCACCGCTTTTCCACATTGCCTCGTCTCAATCTACAATGCATAACCTTGGTTTTGTTAATATTGACTCTTAAACCCTTGCTCGTCATGCCCTCTCTCCACTCTCTGAATTTGGCCTCAGCATCTTGCATACTGTCAGCTATTAGGACTAAATCGTCTGCATAAAACAGTTCCAACGGGAGTCCGCCTCTAAAAACTCTAAACAATGCCTCCAAGACCATAATATAGAGGAGGGGGCTTAACACTGAACCCTGATGGACTCAAACATGGACTGCGAACTCATCACTCAGTACACCCTTCACCCTCACCGCACTTCGCGAATCCTCATACATCTTCATTATCACACGCACCAGCCACTCTTCCACACCAAGTTTCCTCATAGCCCACTGCCCATCTCTAGGCACCCTATCAAAGGCTTTCTCCAGGTCTACAAACACAAAGTAAAGATCCCTGCCTTTTAGTAAGTATCTTTCCTGTATCTGCCTGACTATGAAGATAGCATCGGTTGTACCCCGTCCTGGCATAAAACCAAACTGCATATCATCAATGGAGATGCTTTGCCTGATTAATCCCTCAAAGACACTCTCACAGACCTTCATGATTTGGTCAAGCATTTTCAGGCCCCTATAATTTCCTCTATCTAGCGCATCCCCTTTTCCTTTGTATATATATACTATTACACTTTTGAGCCAATCCTCTGAGATTTTCTCATCTTTAATAATGGTGTTTATCAACTCGGTGACTAAGTTTACACCAGTCTCCCCTGAGGCTTTTATCATCTCGGCGACAATGTCAGAGCAACCTGGAGCTTTACCGTCCTTCATTTTATTGATTGCATTGCTCACTACAGCTGGTGCTATCAAAGGAGGGGGCCCAGATATTGGTTTTTCGATACTAAGCTGTTCCTTATCCCATTCAAACTCTTTCAATCTTTCATAGTGTGCCTTCCATGCTTCTGATTTCATTTTCTGCATACAATCTTCCCATTATCGTTTCTAACACACTGTTCACCTATAATATCCCTACTGTCATTTTTAACTCGCCTAGCTAGGTTGAAGATCCCATTGGGATTGTCAGTGTTACACACTTGTTCGAGGACCAGGTCCTTAATGCCTTTTTTAGCATTGTAAATAACTCTTTTTGGCAGTTCGTTTAGCTGCCTCCCTTCTGCCATGCTTTGAAGCATCTCCTTTTCTCTTTCACAACATGTTCTACATCATCGTTCCACCACCAGGAGGTCTTATTCCTGGGATGACCTTTGTTTTCCCACAGACTTTGTCAGTGGCAGCGATAAGGCTATGCTTAGGAAAGTTCCATTGACTATTTACATCGTTGGGCCTAGCTTCCTTATTTCTATTCATTTCCTCCAGTTCACTATGAAACCTATCCCTAACTTTCTTGTTCTGCAGCAGCCACACTTTCTTTTTGGGTATGTATACCGTCTTGCGCTTAGGATCTCTGTATAAGCTCATGTCGCACACAAGTAGCTTATGCTGGGGGATACATTCTTAGCTCGGGATGACCTTTACATCTCGAACCAGTTTCCAGTCTTTCCTGTTAACCAAGAAGTAATCAATCTGGCTACTGGAGACCCCAGAGTTATATGTGATCAGATGGCTCTGTCTTTTCTTGAACTTCATGTTACACACAACCATGTTGAGTGCAACGCAGGACTCCAATATATATTCGCCTTCCAGATTCCTCCTTCCGTAGCTGAGTAGATATTTCTATCATTTGGGAAGACAAACTATAATTAAGTGACAAATGTACAGCTGTGCTCAAGCCTTTCTAGAATTGTACGGTAAGAGTCTAGGGATCACAACCCTGTGTATTCTCAAATTGATTAGTTATTTTGCCCTTATATTGTCTTTGTCCAAGTTTTGGTTTATTTAGTTTGCAAGTTTTACATTTTCCTTGACAGGAGCTTCTTTCGTCCTTAGATCCGATGACATATTTTATCTTTGGTGAATATTGGTTTGGCCCCACCCTAGAACACTGGTGGCAAAAGATGTTGACACCAATTAGAGTCCATGTTAAAATTTAATATATCTCAATGCTCATTGTTTTGTCCAAGTCCTTTGCCATGGTAAGTGCTCTAGGGTGGGCCCCAGGCAACTCATATCGAAGAAAAAGCAATTATTTTAAACTTAATGGAGAAAGAAGTTTCAATTAATTAAGGGGAGATGGGTCATTTTTCTGGTCCTCTTTCTCCCTCGTGTTAAGCCCCATTTGGTTTGAGATTATAAGACGTTCGGTCCATTAGTTTTGAATTAATAGACCAGAAAAGCGACACATCTCCCCTTAACCCTTCCAGCCCGGGTGTCCTTATAACAGGACGGCGCGGCAGGTGGGCCGGACCCCGGGTGTCCTTATAAAACCCCTGTGCTTGAAAGCGTGCTTTGAAATTCGCGCGGCCAAAATTTACTTTGCAGGGGCGATCGCAAGCCTCAACTACTACCGTTATCAGTTCCAATGTGGCCGCCATAGCGAGTTATAGTGAAATCATGAATTCCAACGCGTCCGATTCTGCGCATCCTCCCGCGCGCCCCACTGCTACCCCGCTCGCAACTTTGACGCCTGTTCCAACCGAGAAGAGAGCTCAACGAAAGAAAGTGAAGAAAGTGAAACGTTTGTTGAGTGAAAGTGCTATACAGCGAGAACTTTTTGCCATTGAAGAGAGCAGTGGCGAAAGCTTGGTGGACAAAGAAAGATGTATTAGAAGTGGAAGCGAAGTTAACGATTTCGTTGGTTTTGCAGAGGACGACAATGTACAGTAGATGTACAGTATTTGAGGGGGGAGACAGTAGTGATGATCCTGATGTGGAAGTGGTTCAGGAAGGTGCTATTGAACTTCCAAGTGTGCTAGAGCCTAGGCCTACCCCTTCGCCATGTTTCGTAGGTCAGTCTAGGCCTAGCCCTAGCCCAGGACCTTCCCCTTTGCCTGCCCGTACACCCTTGAAAGTGGGCAAATATTTCTATTAACAATCTTTGGTGAAAAGTGCAGCTAAAAAAGCAAGCACGCAGGGCAGCAGCAGAAAAGGCTAGGGAAGCGGATGACAGTGATTGTGACGCCGACCCTGGTCTAGCAACCACCCGCATTCCTTTGTCCCGACGCCTTGACCAGGGACGCCACGTGGGTCACCCACAGCCCTCGGCTTCATCTCTCCCTCAGAATGACCAAAGGGCCTCTACAAGTGGTATTAGTGGTGTACCACAGCCCTCAACACACCGCAGAGCATCATTTGATGCGGAGAAGCCCTCGTCTCGCCGCAAAAGGAGCCTAACTCCCGAGGCTGAGGCTCCCATTGTTGAACCTCCCGCGCCCCACGCCGCCGACGCCCGGTCACTTCTTCACCCGAATTGTCTCCTGAAGAGGATGCTGACGACCCCAACATTGCCCCAGATGACCTGACATCGCCTGAGGAGGAGGAAGAGGAAGAGGAAGAGGAAGTCCCGACAAGACGAGTTAGAGGGCGAGGTCGTGATTGTGGTCAGCTTGCAGGGGCGTGCAGGGCATCCGCGTGGCCAAGGGCGTGTGCCTGCTGCAGCTACATGTGCTCGAGCATCCGACCTGTTTGTGTGGACAGATGGGGCGGATTTTGAGCCAGATTGTCCTGCCTTTGACGAGGTACAGGTTGGTTCCGGGGTGTCACCAGCATATCCCTGTGGCCCAGATGCTACCCCCAGTGAACTTTTCTGTGGCTTCTATGACAATGAAGTCATGGAATACCTCGTCAAAGAGACAAATAACCACCATGCTATCTGTGCCAACTTTCTTGGGAGGAAGACCAGTGTCAATATGGTGGCATGGAGAGCTGTCACTGTGGCAGAACTATATGTGTTCTTGGCACTCACAATGCTGATGACACATATAAAGAAGCACGTTCTGGCCGACTACTGGATCACTGGCGACCTCATAACGACTCCAGCATTTGGCAAGTACATGTCCAGGGATAGGTACTTCCACATCCTCTCCTCTCTCCACCTGACAAACAACATTGCACTCCACTTTTCCGACCCATTATGGAAGATCAGGAAGCTGTATGACATGATACGTCATCGCTTTTCCACCTACCTGATTCCATTCCAGAAGATGTGCCTGGATGAGTCTCTGGTCCTGTTCCGTGGAAGGCTGCATTTCAGGCAGTATATCCCGTCCAAGAGACACCGCTTCGGCATCAAGCTCTTCGTTCTCTGCGACTGCAAGACGGGATATGTGCTGGACTTTGTGGTCTACAGCGGCAGTGGTGGCGAAATTGAGACTGACCCCCTCATTGGTTTTGGCGGCGCTGTAGTAAAGAAGATGATGGAGAGGTACTTCTATAAAAACCACATCCTCTACACCAATAACTACTACACGTCACCTATCCTGGCCAAGTACCTCCATGACCGCAAGACCGGAACTGTCGGCACAGTCAAGGCCAAGAGGAAGGGCATGCCAGCCTACCTAACAAAGACGAAGAAGACGGACATCTTCCACAAGAAGAGTGGCCCCATCCTCTCCATCCACTGGCATGACCAGCAGAAAGTCAACCTCCTCACCATATGCCACAAAGCCGAGATGGTCGCCACAGGGAAGGTGGACCGAAGAACGAAGAACCCCGTCCAGAAACCAGCTGCTGTCCTGGACTACAACATCAACATGCGCCTCATCGACAAGTCCGACATGCAGATGGGCTTCATCGACTGCCTGCGAACATCTTGCAGGTGGTACAAGAAGTTTATCCTGCATACGGTAGATATGTCGGTCCTCAATGCCTACATCTACCGTCTGAAGACTCCAGGAGACAAGAAGTACAAGTCCCTGCGGAAGTTCCACAAACAGGTGATACTTGAGCTCCTGGCTAAACATGCGGGTACACCAGGGAGGCCACTACAAGGACCAGGCATGCTGGACAGAATGGGGTGTGCTGAATTTTTCAGGAAGCACCAGCTCCACGCCCTTCCTTTCCAGGGTCTAAATACTAGAGCCAGAATGCAGAAGAGGTGCCATGTGTGCAGCCACACAACTAGAAGACCCCGCAAAGCCACAAAAACCACTTGGGAATGCCTCGAGTGTCAAGTGGGACTGTGTGCTGGCACCTGCTTCAACGACTTCCACACTCTAATAAACTTTTGAAGTGAAAGTGAAACTCAAATGTAGGCTAAGAATAATAATTTAACTAAGTATAAGTGAAAAGGACACACATAAGTAATAATAAGTGCCTTCATAACAATATGAACAAGTGAAAGTGACACTAAAATATATATTTCTAACCATAAATAAGTGAAAAGGACACTATCAATAAGCCTAGTCCAGTGAAAGTGACACTATAGTAATAATAAAACTAAGTATAAGTGAAAGAGAGACACATAAGTAATAATAAGTGCCTTCATAACAATATGAACAAGTGAAAGTGACACTATATATATTATTAGCTTACCTAACAATACATAAAAGTTAAAATGACACTATCAATTATCAAAGTCCAGTGAAAGTGACACTATAATCATAATAATAATAATAATAAAACTAAGTAATAAGTGACAGAGACACAAATAACTTCATAAAAATAACTTTATTGAGTGAAAATAACATAACTATAATAAATGGCATAATAAACAATAAAACACTATCAAATCGCTTCCCGGCATAATTGCGGGTGGAGCGACGAGTGCAACTGGGCGTCGTAGCCGGGGCCGCGGTTGAGTGTTCGGACGCGCCGAAGTAAATACGCGGAAAACATTACCTACACTTCCATCGCCATAACTCCGGAACCAGTTGAGCTAGAGAGCTCTACTCAACGCCATTCTACGCGGCAAGGTAAGGCGGACATTTTGACACATTTCATTAATGTAGGTAGTATATTAAGTGAGATTAGCCTTAGTTTACTTTTGCTGTTTTTCAGCCAGATCACCCGGGTACGAGCTCTGTCCTTATGTAAGGCAGCCCGGGCCGGAAGGGTTAAGGAAATTTGTGGATGTTCAGGGTGATCTATTAAAACTAATATGTAAGTTTATTGTGAGTTTAGAACATGATTAACCCCTTCTGTACCAGCGACGGCTTTTTAATTTTATTCTAGTTATATTTAGACGATTTTGCGGAGTTTATGAAAGATCTGTGGTGGTAAAAATGGTTAAGGGAGATGTATCGAAGCCTGTTAATTGCTGGAGGCTCTTTTTAAACTGAATTAAATTGTCTAATAGTAGCCAGAGTAAAGTTAAATGAATGGCACCGGTACAGAAAGGGTTTAACTCAAGTTCTGCTCCAATTAACCCTTTGAAGATTCAATACACATTTCTCTTCTGTTTTTTGTCTATAAATATTTTTGTGTCATGCCCCAGCCAAGGTTCGAACCCAGGCCAGTAGTGCAGCACTCCATCACCTAAACCACTAAACCACCGAGGAGAATTGGCTATTACTAGACAATTTTATTCAGATTAGGAAGGGTATAATTATGGAAGTCAGGGGGTTAAATGAGATACTTTTAACCCATATAATTCCCACATAGCCTATCCATCGTAAACTGACTATACGGTAATCGTCTAATGATAACCCAAATATAGAGTACTGATAAAATGCATAATGATCCTCAAAGGATTAAAACAGGAGATACAGGTCTCCCTCACCATCCGATGCCCCGATTTACGAGATTATTATTGGTTTTTACGTGATTGTGTTATGGCTGGTCCGAGAATGCATCCCCATTTACTCTATTAATTTAAGGGTTTGCTATAAGATTTTTCTATTTAAGATAGGGTTTTCAGGAACGTAACCCAAACTAAAATCGAGGGAGACTTTTACCCACCTCCAACATCAATGTGATTCTTCCAGGATAGGCCGGAGCGCAGTACCACTCGACCATAACATCCTTCTGGTAGCTGTACCTGTATGTCCGTCTTTACCAAAGCCTTTCCTCCACCAGGAACTGTCAGGTCATATGCACTGGAAGCCAAAAAAAAGTATTTAATAATCTATGTTTTATTAATTTCACCCCAAAACCAAACACCTCCAATGAAATTAATGAAAGCATATATATGATTACTTAACCTCTGAAGTCCGCATGGGGGTAATTAGACACCTCTGCCTGTGCGCATGTATTTGAGCTGTTTCCATCACTAAAATATTCATTTTACCATAAATAGCATTAATACTTATCCATATGTGCCTATTATAGGTTGATTATAAAGGTATTAACATGTTACAACAATAAAACAAGTGAAAACAGCGTTTGGATGGTCAAAATCGGCGATACAGGGCAGGAGTTACATAATGTATGGGTGAGGCAACCTCCTTTCCCGCCAATTTCCCCCAAGGCTGGAGAGACACTGTCGATCGATACTCTCTCTCTCTCTCTCTTGCACTCGCTTGCTAACAGTGATGACAATGCCCTGCTTGCAACTCGCTAATGTTAGCACGAAAATATACCTCAGAATAAGGGAATAACAGGGAAAATAGGTGATAACTGAAGGAGGGGAGGTAGAGGACTGATATTTTGCATGGCCCAGGGACAAAAAAAAAAAAAAAAAAAAAATCTCTGACTCTTAAGAGTCTTCCCGCAGTCCGCCGGGGGAACTCTTAACCCGTACAGCCCCAGCGACGCGTCTGACGCGTCGGCGATGTATGTAACGCACAGCCCCAGAGACGCGCCTGACGCGTCACCCTAATTGCGCCGACCGTAACCTCAGGTGTAGCCACTCAAGAGGGCTCAGATTTGTATGGGAACTGTGTACGTATCCCACGCAACCGTGCCGATGGTTGAAAACTCTCAAAGTCCAGGTGCGTGCGCGCGAGCGCGCAATAACCTGTTTTTTGGGATAATTGCCTTCAATTTTTTACTCTTGTAAAATCCGTTTTCGGGGGCTCTGTAGGACCATTTTTTAAGCTTTTTGAGCGTTTTTTCGTGGTTTTTCCTTCATTCCTAACCCATTCGCTATTGTTTCTGGAATAAAACCATTTTTTGAAAACCGGCCGGGTTCTGGTGCGCAAACATTACAAAACTAGCCGGGGCTCCACGGGTTAAGAGTCTTCCCGCAGTTCCCGGGTTAAGGAGTGCGTGCAGAGTTACATGGAGGGATAGACAGACTAATGAGGAAGTAAGAAGGAGGTGTGGTGTGGAGGTAGATGTGCTGGAAAGTGTGAAAAGGAACAACTTGAGATGGTTCGGCCATATGGAACGTATGGAAAGCGAGAGAATGACTAAGAGGTTGTACGAGAGCGAGGTGGAGGGACAGAGAGGGAGAGGTAGACCGAATGAGAGGTGGAAGGATGGAGTGAGGAAGTACATGAACGAAGGCGGTGCTGGTTGGGAGGAGGGGCGTCGACTGACTGGGGACAGAGGTGCATGGGGGCGGTTCGTTCGTGGCCACCCCTTCGGGGATCACGGCGTCAGGCAATAGATAGATAGATATATATGATCCACTGGGATTCGAACCTGGGTTATCGCACACAGATTTTTAAACACTATCCATTACACCACCAAGACGGTTAACCCAGGAGCTGCCGGAAGACAAGAGTTTCCCCGGGCGACTGCGGGAAGACTCTTAAGATCCTGGGCCTAAACAAATCCATTTAAAACACCCCAAAAAAACTTGAACTTTTTTCTTTTTCTTTTTTTTTGCCCCTGGGCTATGCCAAATATCACTCCTCCACATCCCATCCTTCCCCCCCTCCCCCCCTCCCCCCCTCCTTCAATTATCACCTATTTTCCCTGTTATTCCCTTATTCTGTGGTCTATTTTCGTGCTAACATTAGCGAGTTGCTAACAGGGCATTGTCATCAGTGTTACCAAGCGTGGGAAAGAGCGAGAGAGAGAGTATCGCGCAACAGTGTCTCTCCAGCCGTCTGGCAGGCTGGCTGGCTGGCAGGCTGCCTAAGCCATATGTTATGTAAAATTTGTTATAACAAACTAGGCCAGCAGGCACCCAAGTCTCCCGTCACGCTCCAACTCACAACCAAGACCGCAGGGCAACCGCCAGCACAGTGCCAACACTCTACCTACTCAACATTACCCTCAACTGTATCATCACTACCACAGATATCGGTGACCCAAGTAACACAACATGCAACCAGAACACCGAAACAAGCAGGAAGCTCTAGCAAACAAATCGACAATGAAGTAACAGCAACGAACAAGAAAGACAACAAGAGAAACCACCCACCCCCCACAACACGACGCCGCTGTACAACAAATCAACCAAACCTACTACAACACAACCCAACACTATCGGCGACCCAGGTAGCTCAACATGCAACCAGAACAGCTAAAAAAGAAGGGATCAGTCGCAACAACATCAACAATAAAGCAGCAACAACGGCCAAGAACAAGGACATCAAACAACAAATACAGGTAGGGGTGGGAGGGGGGCAAGGGGGAGCCACAACCTGTCCCCATCTCACGCGCTCACACACCATCAGCCGCTCACGGCGCACAGCTGATCACCACACCGCCAGACGTACGATGAACAGTAACAGGAAAATATGTATAGTGTGCGATATTGGATTCAACAAAAGGAGGACAACGTCACAATGTAGTAGATGTAATGAAACAGTACACGATCGATGTACTTACGTTACTAGCAGAAAAGAAGTGGAATGCGATAAATGTAGGGAAGTAGCTATTAAAGGTCCTAAAATCATTTGTGAAATATGTGAATCACTCATAACAAGAAAACAAAGGATCCTAAACTGTGTTAAGTGTATAACTGTAGCTCACATGAAGTGCATCTCTAAGAAGACCAACAGTGAAGAACGGGAATTCCTATGCAACATATGTGCCTTGCATTCATTACCGAATATTAATGTAAATGAACCAATTAATATTAACAACCCAGAATCCAGCCAGGACACATTCAAAATCAAAGATGAATACAGAGTGTTCACCAACAAAGGGCTCCATCTTATCCACATTAACGCCAGATCAATGTACCATAAATTGTCAGAAATTAACTTGTTAGCTAATAAGGCCAAAGCTTCAATAATTGCAATCACAGAAACCTGGCTGGATTCAAGTATAAACGATGGTGAAATAAACATTCAAGGTTTCAATATGGTTAGGAATGATCGCAATAGGCATGGGGGAGGAGTATGTCTGTATGTAAAAAACAACCTCACACACACAACTAGGACCGACCTCCATGTAGAAAATCACGAAGCTCTGTGGATCGATCTACACCTGCCGAGGACAAGACCCATCACAATTGGGGTATGCTATAGGCCACCAAACGACACACAATTCTTGACCAAATTTGAACGAACTTTGTCATCGCTAGACCCTCGGAATGAATCCATTATACTAGGGGATTTTAACCTGTGTTACAAACAACGAAATGATAGGCTTGTGCGAGAATATAGGCATATACTGACAATGCACAATCACAAACAACTCATCACAACCCCCACACGTATCTCTGAGAACACTGCCACAATAATAGACCACATAAACTGTAACAGAGAGGACAAAATATCCCAATCAGGGGTTATACAGACTGGGATAAGTGATCACTTCGTCACATATTGCACACGAAAAACCACAAAAATTACCCTAGAGAATCACAAGGTTATCAAAACAAGATCACTCAGAAACTACAATAAAGAAACATTTCTGGACATTTTATGGAATACAGACTGGTCTCCAGCGTTTGGAAGTACAAACGTTAATGACGCATGGGTTGGCTTCAGAACCATCATCACAAACATTCTAGACGAAATAGCTCCTCTGAAAGACATACGAATTAAAGCAAGGTCAGACCCATGGATCAACAATGACATACTACACCATCTGGAACACAGAGACAATCTGTTAAAAAGGCTAGCGAAACATAGACAGGATCAAGGTCTGAAACATGAGTTCAACAGGGCCAGGAATAAACTAAGTAGGAAAATAAAATCAGCGAAAACTAATTATTTTCACAATAAGGCAGAGGAATATCAGAATAAGCCAAAGAAACTATGGAGGCACCTAAAAACAACAGGCTACAGCAACAAGACAAGGGATTCGTCTAACACCAATATTGCTCTCACCATTAATGATCAGGTTTGCCACGATAAACGACAAATTTCAACTTACTTCAACTCCTTCTTCACCTCCATAGCAAACACACTTGCACAGAACCTACCTCAACCTCTCAATAAATACACGACAACAACGGCCACCTTTCGAAATTTCTACAGAGATATAGACATACACCCGAACACATTTGGATTGCAAAATGTTACACCAAAATACACTTTTGATGAGCTGTCTAACATAAATGTACATAAAAGCACAGGACCAGACAAAATTCCTGCCAAATTTCTACGAGATGGAGCCATTGGTATAGCAGGCCCCCTAACCCACATCATCAACTTGTCAATTAACACCAACACTGTACCTGCTGAACTGAAGGAAGCTATTGTAACCCCTCTATTCAAGAAAGGAAATAAACTAGAAGTTGGTAACTACAGACCAGTTAGCATATTATGTATTGTATCTAAAATCCTTGAAAGAGCGGTATACACCCAAATTGAACACTACCTCAAACAAAATGATCTATTCTATAAGTTTCAATCAGGTTTCAGATGCATGTACTCGACAGATTCCTGTCTCATCCACTTAACGGATCACATTCGTAAAGAAATGTCTAAAGGTAACTACACCGGTATGGTTCTTCTTGATCTACAAAAAGCGTTTGACACAGTAGATCATGATATCCTATGTAATAAACTACAAGCAATGGGCATAGGGTCTGTGAACTGGTTTAAATCTTATCTTAGTGGTAGAACCCAAAGAGTCAAAATTGATGATAATATATCTGATCCTATGCCAATTAACTGTGGGGTCCCGCAGGGAAGCATCCTTGGTCCCTTACTCTTTCTCTGTTATGTGAACGACATGGAACTGAGCGTCTCATGTAAATTATTACTGTATGCAGACGACAGCGTGCTTCTGGTTTCAGGAAAAGACCCAATAAGTATTGCCGCTTCACTTTCCAAAGAACTAGAATCATGTAGTGAATGGCTAGTGGACAATAGACTATCTCTTCACCTGGGCAAGACGGAAGCCATCTTATGTGGAACAAAACGCAAACTGAAAGACATTGTGGGCTTCTCGGTCAACTGTAATGATATTCCTATAACAACAGTGTCACAAGTTAAATATCTCGGACTAAAACTGGACGCGAGTTTGTCAGGTGAAACAATTTTGGAATCTATCCTGAGTAAGTGTAGAGCACGTATAAAATACCTGTATAGACAGGTGGGATGCTTGCCCGCGGCGACCAAAAAGACCCTCTGCCAAGCGCTTGTTCAATGTAATTTTGACTATTCTGTGTCATCCTGGTACTCTGCATCATCTAAATCAGCACAGCACAAACTTCAGGTCACTCAAAATAAAATAGTTAGGTTCATGCTGAACCTAGGACCCAAGATCATGTCATGTTGGCCAGGAACAACTTCAGTCACTAGGTATGCTCAATGTCTCTGACAGGGCCAAACAAATCAGGCTCACTAATGCCTTCAAAATTTTCTATGACAGGGCTCCAGAGTATCTAAAGAATGATTTTGTTAAAGCAAATGAGAGGAGCGGACATAATACAAGAAAAAGGATGTTTAATTTTAAGGTCCCGAGAATCCAAGGACAGGGTAAGCAAACATTCTTCTTCACCGCCATCAAAGACTGGAACGACCTACCCCAGTCAGTCCGTGAAAAGAGAACACTGTATTCCTTCAGACGTAGCCTGAAGGAACACCTGAACCGGACAACTGCGAGAAGGGAGCACCAAGCTTATGTCTACTACTAAATGCGACATAAGAGATAGACAAACCAAACTGAAATGATTACTGATTACGGATTACTGATATTTACTATAGGATGTAAGATATCTTAAAATAACCCCCTAGAAATACTTTCTCTAAAATATCTATTTCTTTATCCTCCCCATTTTCCCCAGCTAACCTAATCCCACAAGGACCCCAATGGAAATACGCCTAACGGCCTTATTGGGCTATCCTTGGTTGGAATTATGCAAGGCTGGTGCATGTCATATTTGTAACATACTATGTATATACTATGTGGTACCAACTCTGTAAATTGCTAACTGAATAAATATTATTATTATTAGTATTATTATGTAACTCCCGGCCTCTATCACCGATTTTGACCATCCAAACGCTGTTTCCACTTGTTTTATTGTTGTAACTGGTTAATATGTTCATATTAATGGTAAAATAGGCGCATATGAATAAGCATTAACGATATTTATGGTAAAATAACGATGTTAGTGATGGGAACAGCTCAAATATGTGCGCACAGGTGTGTGGTGTCTCATACCCCCCATGCGCAGCCGAGAGGTTAAAGATTTATTTCCCTGTGAACTGCTTTTGCTGGAGACCACAAATGGGCCTGGGTCTATGGGTCATCACCTGGGCGACCTAGTTGTGTGTGATTATTTTTATATACCGTAGCCTACATATATTTTATTTTTGTATTTATTTTTGTGTTGTGATGTCCCTGTTCGGGCTCTGTCTCAAGTCGACCACCCCGAGCTATGGGGTATGTGCCTGAGTACATACAGTACATACATGTACATGAACTGATAGAACTTGTGCAGAATAAAAGGTAAAGTTGAGGGAGGATGTGGTATGGACTCTGGAGAGATGCCACTACATGTAGCCTAATTGCTAAGGGTCATCCAATTTTGAGACAATTTACGGCACTGGCACGGTATAAATGTCGTAGTTCCTGGGTTAAATTATTTAAGCTATACAGGCGGGCGGGCATTATGGTGTGCTCCGCTGCGTGTCTGCCTGCTGAGACCAGAATCTCTCCGGGAGGTCTGGGGCCGGGGAAATGATGGAGGCCCCTAATGATCCTGGGTCTCGGGGTCTTCTTGTGGGCGACCTAGATGTGTGCAAATTTATATTTAGTTTTATGTTGTGTTGTCCCTCTTCAGAATTTGTCTCAAGTTGGTAACCCCCCGCTATAGGGTATGTGCCTGTGTATATCCAGTACACACATATATAACATACATACATAGGCTACATGCATACAGTTGTCTTCCATTCAGGCTATTTTAGAACAATTAAGGATTAATGGTTTTTCTACAGGACAACTGATGCCAGTTTCAGAAGAAAAAAAAATATTATTGAAGGAGACTTTTGCGGTGATATTCGCACATCTGATTCGACGCTTTTTTTTTTTTTTACCAAAATTATTCCATGGCCATGTAATGGCCAGAAATTGTGGCTATAGCCTAAACAGAACTCTAGACTATGCGAAAATATTCTTGAACCGACCAACAGAGTGCTGGCCTGTGGTGTGAGCCTGTGAGGGGACCCGGGTTCAATACCCAAGCCGGGATACTGGGATAGCTTCTCATGAAAGATTTTTCTGGGACGAATTTCCACATTGAACGAAGATTAGCTCCTCTAGGCCTAGTAACATTTTCAAGACATGTAGAGTAAAAATATTTTAGTGTGTAAACGTGCAGGTTTCACTCAATCAGCCAGTGTTTATTTGTCCCTTGCTGGCTATAAGTCCTGGGGGAATGACCCGTAAAAAAACGGTCACATTAGGTGTTTGGACATTGACTGGGGGGAACACTTGAACGGTGAAGACGCTGAAGGAATGTGGAGGAAGATTAGAGTTGTTATGCCCTGTTTTTCTACAGGATTAACTTGGGTAATGTGAGTTCTAACTGACTGGGTATAGAAGGCTGCATGCACAAAACAAGGTATGAGGAATAGAGAACACAAAATAAGCACACGGTAACAAGACACACGATCACTTTTATTGATGTACACACTTCTATAGTTTTCTTGATGATGATTAATATGAAGCATAAGAAGATATGAATACTCGTACAAGACAAATGATAGAATTGAACAACACTAGCATTAAGTAGATCTGGATGGAGCCTAGTCTCCCACTTCCAACGTTCAGGTATTAATCTTCTGATCACTGGCTTTATTCACAAGTTTATATACTGGAGACCATAAATGTTACTTATAGATTCATATTCACTGTTAGATTTATCACTGGTAGCTCTGGTGCACAAGTAGTAGTTCACAGACTAGATTAGACACACGTATTTTAGAGCACGGGAATTCTAGTAACCTCAGGGGGGTACTGATCTAAGTTTTATATTCTTGTATCAGAAACACATAGAACGCAAATCAGTGGGCGAACATCAGATATCACTAGGGTTTCACTTCTATGTAATAATATCTGGATATATGGGTAATTACGAGAGTTAATATCGCCTGTTAATTAATAAACACTGATACGCTTAGCACTTCCTAATGGAATGGTTATATATGAATTATACTGGGGCAAAGATATAGCCACTTCATAGAAATATTAATAAGTGAGTCTCTAAATAGCACTGTAACACTGTAGCACTGATAGAGTGAATCTTGGGTAGTATTTGATTGGTCTGGTCCTGGTTATCTTGCGTCCGTGATGTTGGGGGCTAACGACTGGTTCCGCGGCCGTCCAGATGGTCCATATGTAGAAAGTTCTCAAGACGGATCTCTTAGCGATCGTTGCTGGTTACACTCTTATATACCCTCTGGTTTCTAGACCTGAATCACAGATATTAGGATCTTCCTGTCAATCTGGATCGGAATTAACGCCAAGCGCATCTCACGTCGATCGCTCGGCTTCCCGGTCTGTATGAAGGTTATAAGGTGTACGTAGATTTCTTTTACGTGGACAGATCCTTCTATCTAAATCTGCCACGGAGTCTGCCGGCTCTGGAACTCAATTCTCAGGAACAAACAATGATAGAGCTAGAGGTCAACACAAGGGACCAGCCACTGTTTGATGTCTATCTTTCAACTGATTTTACTGGGGGCTGGAGCTCGGTTTATAGGTTCGGTTTTGGACCCTGTAGGCAATAGGGATCTCGAGTTTTGATGGACTTATTTGAGCTCTCAATTGATACGGGAACTAGGTAAGGTGGTGATTACTGTTGTGGCACATGGCTGTATGGAGCCTTCATAATGTGATATAACTGAGCCTTAGTAAGAGGTATTATTTTGGCTATACTGGAAGTATTTAGGGGAGAGAGACTGGATCTACTTTGCGAGGAGGTTTGGGACATCTTTGATAGGAGCGTCTCTCTTAGATTGCTCAGTCTTCATTCTATGGTATAGCTGAGGTGCTAATTTGGTTATCGGAGTATGCAAGAAAGGTTAATGGGTTATTGTGGGTTAATAGAGGTTAGTAAGGGTGTTAGTCATACATGGTTAGTTCATTGATAGGAAGAATTCCTGTGCTACCTGGCAATGACCCGGAAGTCAAAACAGGGGTCAGGTGTACCTCCGCAGGGGTAGGGGTCTCCCTCCTCGGGTGGGTGAAAGGGGTAGGTGCGCGTCCTCTCTCTGTGATGGTCGTCTGGGCGGCTGTGGCTGGGGGCTTGCCATATTACAAGTGTTTGTAATAACCCTCTGTTTATGAGACAGATGTGGGTGTTCGTAATACCAAAACCGAAGGTGCCTTGATCAGCTGGTTTAATTGGTTGGGTTGTTAATTGCATGGTTTGTTGGATGTGGTGGAGACTGGGTTGCTAACTCTGCCACATTTATCTGGAAGTATGGCAATAGAGGTTAGTCACTGGCGAGGCGGCTAGCCTCGCACTGACGATCATTTGGTACAGGGTTGTGAGGGAATAGATGGCATGCAAAGGGTTAGTAAAGTTCTAATGGTGTTCCTTCCTACTGGGGGAAGGTAGGCTGGATAGGAGTATATATACAAAAGGTTTGAGAATGTTAGTAACGGAAAAGTTAAGGATATTCAGGGGGTATGGTGGAGAGGCTAGGTCAGGAGGGAGTCGAGGAGCGTGGGGGGTTGAGGGGGGCTACGTGGAAGTTTGACCCTAAGGTCTCTGGGCGTAGGGGTGGCATTAGGCTACAGTTGGTATCTTGGACTGGGGGTTAACAACAGGGAAGGTAGGTTAATCAAACGCTACCGGGGGATGAGCAATAGGTGGTGGTATATGAGTCTGGAAATTATAGAATCATGTGGACTGTGGGGAAGATGAGGTTAGCTGTAGGTGTGTGCTTGACTGTGGATAAAAGTAGAGAAAAACATAGTGTATTATTACTCGTCAATACGATGGTTATGGACACTATTAGTTGACACGATTTCTTGCTGATCTAGTTGTCCCTGGGAACTGCGTTTTCTATGAAATATATACCAAAGAAAGCGGCAGTTCGTAGGGGTAGCTTCGTTATTGTTTCGTGGTAGATATGCGTCGAGACAATGGTAAAAGAGGGTTATCTATACAATCTCTGGTTGGGGTAAGAATTAGAGTTACTGCATGGTTGCTAACATCTTCAGTCATTATCTCTGTCTAGGTCTTACAGGAATAATGGTTATATATACAATGGTGTACCTGTGGGTATCATCGTGTACTTAATCTAGGGGGGGGGGGGGCAGGGGTTCTTACATAAGATTCCCTGGTTTGATGAACATGGAGTAGAATTGGGCAATACAGGAACAATGGAATTTTCTATACCATCTCGTCTGTGCAGGAATATAGTTACTGGATTGCTCGCAGCATCTTCAGTCGTGTGATCTGGCAAGATAGGGCAGGCGTAATGGTTGCACGATGGGGTACCCGTGGGTATTATAGTTTCTTATCAATTATGACATGGGGGTTAACATATTACTTCTCGGATGGAAGAACATACATAGATTTATGGGGGCGGTTTGTCTTCAGAAACTTAGTCTGGCAAGACAAGGTATTTTAGGGTATGTTGATATTGATATCTTAACTTAGGGACAGGGCATGGGTGTATTAAATTAAGGTGTATTCATGTTCATCATCATGTAGGTAGAGTCTGGCGGGTAAGAGGTGTAGGACACGAGGGGTAGTGGATACGCGAGGTGGGGGAAGGGTCAGTGGTTAGAAGCGATAGGCAGGTGTGGTTTGGAGCTGCTTAGCCCTGCGGGCTTTGGCCTGTCTGAACTGGTTGGCTTGGTGCCTTCTCTCCTCCTTTCTTCTCTCACGCTGATCTATGGGGCGTCTGCTCTCACCTGGTCCTTTCGTTCTGTGGGCCTTTCCTTCGGGTGTTTCTGTTCCCGTTTCTTTGTTGTTCTCGCTCGTGGCTTCCGTGGTGGGCTTCTCGTTCTGGGGCATTTTACTTCCCTCTCCTTCGTTGTAGGCTCGTCCTCGAGCCTCAAGGGTGAAGTAAAGAGAAGTATAGTCATGGTGGGTCATTTGGAGGGTGTGTAGAAGGTCCCACCAGGCAAGAGAGCGAGGGTCAGGTTTCTTGTGCAGGTCTATGTAGACCTGTAGGAATGTGTCTTCGGTGTTGTGGAGGGCGGCTGCCCGGGCTTGATGTGGCCGTTGTAGACGGGCTAAGCGTCCTGTGGACGTTTTTAATTTAATACATGTTATGAACGGTGTGCATTCGTCCTCAGTGGGGGTAGGGACGGGAGCGACGAATGGTGTGGATGTGTTCATGGTGGAGGTCAGGTATTGAGTGAGGTGTGTGGGACTGACAGGAAGCCTCTTCAGTGTGGTGAAGGGGTTAACAACTGAAGGGGAGGGACTAACGCGTGAAGGCGGAGCTGGGGGTGAAGGGGGGATATGAGTCTTGGGTGGTGTTGCAGGCTGGGAAAATATATGGAGGCAAAGTGCAATATTGGTTTAGGTAAGGTGCGTGATGGAGGTGTGTGAGAAAGAGGGGGTGTGTGTGTTGGGTGGCTTGGGCTTTTAGTGGAAGAAAGGGGTTTTGTTTTTACATAACTGTCTTCAAATCTGATGGGTCTGTTGATGATTCTACCTTTGGAGGTTCTGGTGGGAAGGTAGATTTTTGTAGTGGTACTTGAGTCGCTCGACGATGTTTTATATTGAGGGGAAGAACGCTTTACAGGTGGAGGACATTTAGTGGGGGTGATGTAGGGGGTTATTTGAGAGGTAGATGCGTGTGGAGGTTTTTGTCGAGTGAGGGTGATAGGAGGAATGGGAGAGGATTGGGTGGGGGTATTGATGGGGGTTCTCGGAGGGGCGACTTTGTGGGGGGATTTAAGTGGGGGTGTGGAGGTCGGGTACGTCATTTTGGAGGGGCTTTGGTTGTGAGTTACTTGTGTGGTAGACGTGGTGGGTGAGGAGGGGTTGGTCGTTGGCATAGGGTAGTCTTTAGGGGGAGGTTGGTTGGGGGTTTTATGAGATGATGAGGTTGGTTGATGCGTGGGTGGGATCGCAGGGATAGTGGAGGGGAAAGGGGTGGATGCGGGGGGGGCTAGACGAGTGGGTAGTGAGTGGAGGTTTAATTGGGAGGGTTGGGGGTAGGAAAGTGTGTTGGGTGCGTTCTTTGGTGGGGTTGGTGATTTGATGGTGGTGGAAATAGGTGGTATTGTGGGAGTTTGGTGGGGGGGCAGATCTAGAAGGTCATTCGGGGTGATGAGGTGGGGGTTGAAGGGGAAGGTATTTGCTTTCGTGGGAGGGTGGGGGTGGTTATTTTTGGAATATAGTTAGAGGGGTGATGGTGTTTGCTTGTGATTATTCGTCTTCTTTCCCTTTGTGGAGGAGAATTCGACGAAGAAGAAGAGGAGGAGGAGGATAGTGGTCTGGCAGCTCTACGGAACTTTGTTATCAGGGTGTGTTTTCTGGAGGGTTTAAAGGATTTCAGTCGTGGGCGTAAGTTGTAGCGTGAGGTGACTGGGGTAGATTGTGTGGTGCGGTTGGGTGTGTACTTGGTTTTAGGTGGGGGTGATGGTTTTCTTACTGTGGTGCCTGGTGGAGGTACTTCAGGGCTAGACGGGAGGGATTCTGTTGTGGGTGGAGATTTTCGTACTTTGATATTTTGGGGAGGTACTTGACTATCAGAAGTGAAGGAATTGGTCATGGTGGAGGAAGGTGTGATAGTGGGGGCTTGGGGTTTGTGGAGGTTGGGGGGTATGTTGAGGAATGATCGGCAGGTTCTGTGCTGGAGGGTTTAGGCCTTTAGGGGTTTGTAGGGGAACATTTATAGCCTGAGTGGGAGGGGTAGTAGGGGTGTTCAATTCAGGGTCGGACATGTGGGGTGGGGTAATGTCTTGTGGTTTTAGAGGTTTAAATGCTCGGACGAATCTATTTCTGAACGTGCGAGTCACGCCGTGATAATCAATGATGACTTGATAGGCATTTGGGACTTTGATGATGGTGTAGGGTCCGACATAGCGAGGGCCTAATTTGTTGGTGACAGGGAGGTTGGCTACCATTACGGTGTCATGGATGGCGAAAGGGTTTTTATCATCGGGGTTATCATTTTTGGTGTTTTGACAGGTTTGGGCGGTATGGAGGGTGTTTTGCAGATGTTGCAATGGGTCAATTGTGGAGGTGTTGGAGGGGAGGTGAGCGTGATGGTGGAACGGCAGTAACAGGGGGGGTACGCCGTAAACACGTTCATGAGGTGAAATACCGTCTTCTCGGGGACAGGTGTTCATGCCCCATTGTATCATTTTTATCTGTGATGGCCAGTCTGAGGTGTTAAGAGCAATCATTTTGGTACGTAACTGGTTGTTGATGGTGCGATGGCTGCGTTCACATATAGCATTTCCTTGAGGCCAGTACGGGGATGAGTGTTTGATCTTAACCTAAGACGTGCACACAGGGGGTTTTCTACAGGGTAATACTGTGCGCATGTATGATGATTTTGGGACCCATTGCCAATTTCGATAAAAAGTACATCATCGTGTAGGGAATGTTTGCGTGCATCGGCCCATATATATTTGACCCCCCAAAAATTGTCTGGGGGGGGGGGGAACGGTCCGTAGTTGAAAAATGTGGAGCGAATGGCACCGCGCGGCTAGATTGTCATCGAACGGCAAAATTTCCCTGCCGAATTTTCACGCACCCAGGGGATAGAAGAAGAGGGAGGAGGGGGTGGGTTACCGCGTATTATCACATATATCTCCTTTTTTTATCCCTTTTAGGCTATGTAGAGTATGTATACGTGTGTAGGCCACCCATATAACAATGAATATGCCTGATAGTGACCAAATATTGCAATATATAAGAGAATTTTTAGGCGGGAATGAAGAGGGGTTGGAGGTTTGGCGGCAATTTATGAGCTGAGAGTGTGGTTTACGCCATAAATATCACTTATATCTTGAACTTAGAGCACTGTCATGCTATAATACAGACTTGTACGTATGTAGACGTGCCATATATCAATATATATACCGTATATAGACCAATTCATGCGATATTTACGCACATTATCAATGAGTTTCTATGCGTGAACCAAGGTGTGAGTGAGTTGTGCTGGGAATGAAAGGGGGAGAGGGTGTGTTACGCCATAAATATCACTTATATCTTGTCCTGAAAACTAGCATTTCATTTGGGAAGTACTAAGCGTATCAGTGTTCATTAATTAACAGGCGACATTGACTCTCGTAATTACCTTTATCCAGATATTAAAACCCTAGTGATATCTAACGTTCGCCCACTGATTTGTGTTCTACGTATTTCTGCCATAAGAATATAAAACTTAGATCAGTACCCCCTTGAGGTTACTAGAATTCCTGTGTTCTAAAACATACGCGTGTCTAATTCTAGCTGTGAACTACTACTCCTGCATCCCATCGCTGCCACCAATGAAATGCTAGGTTTTTCAGGACCGAAATATCCCCAGGCCCACTTTAGGATCAACCTTTCCTGGTACCTGGCGCGGGGCACGAACCTCTGAAGGGAGTTTAACCCTCCTAAAAATCCACAGGTTTTGAGATGCCTTGGGTGGGGTTCGAACCCTGGTTAGTGACCCAACCATCACCACCAGGCCCGCGCGCTAACCCACTGTACTACCACGGACGTACTAAAAGTATAGCAACCTTAGTCCGATTTTTAAGAATCAGGTGATAGTCTCGTGATGATTCACGTGATGAGTTTATTGGACTTACCATCCACGACTATTTTACGCTATACCTGACGTCAACTCGGGTAGTACATACAGTAATCACCACCTTACATAGTCCCCATATCTATTGAGAGCTCAAATAATTCCATAAGACTCGAGATCCCTATGGCCTACAGGGTCCAGAACCGAGCCTATAAACACAGCTCCAGCCCCCAGTAAAATCAGTTGAAAGATAGACACCAATTAGTGGTCACCCCCCTGAAGTTAACCTCTAGCTCTGCCCTTGTGTTGTTCCTGAGTTGAGAGATACCAGAGCCGGCAGACTCCGTGGCAGAAATTAAAATAGAAGAATCTGTCCACGTACAAGTATTGACGTGCACCTTATAACCTTCACATACACTAGTGGGTATATAAGCGTGTAGCCAGCACCGATCGCCAAGAGATCCGACTTGAGAACTTCCTACATTTGGACCACCTGGACGGCCGAGGAACCAGTCGTTAGCCCCCAACATCACGGACGCAAGATAACCAGGACCAGACCAATAAAATACTATCCAAGATTCACTTTATTAGTACTAACGTGTTATAGTACTAATTCAAAATTCACTTATTAACCTTTCTATGAAGTGGCTATAACTTCGCCCAGTGTAATTCATATTTAACCATTCCATTTGGGAAGTACTAAGCATATCAGTGTTCATTAATTAACAGGCGACATTGAGTCTCGTAATTACCTTTATCCAGATATTAAAACCCTAGTGATATCTAACGTTCGCCCACTGATTTGTGTTCTACGTATTTCTGCCATAAGAATATACAACTTAGATCAGTACCCCCTTGAGGTTACTAGAATTCCTGTGTTCTAAAACATACGCGTGTCTAATTCTAACTGTGAACTACTACTCGTGCACCCGACCTGCCAGTAATAAATCTAATTAGTGAAATTGAATCCATAAGTACATTGAGGTCTTCCAGTATATAAAACTTGCGAACTAAACCAGTGATCAGAAGAGTATACCTGAACGTTGGAAGTGGGAGACTAGGCTCCATTCAGATCCGCTAATGCTAGCGGTTCCTTTCTATTATTTGTCTTGTACGAGTATTCCTATTTTTCTATGCTCCTTATTCACCTACTTCAATAAACGTGATCGTGTGTCGTGTTACCGTGTGTTTATTTTGTGTTCTCTATTCCTCATACCTTGTATTGTGCATGCAGCCTTATATACCCAGTCAGTTAGAGCCCACATCACCCAAGTTAATCCTGTAGAAAAACAGGGCATAACAGGGTCATTGGCAGCGGCTTTCGGTATGTCAATGTCAGTGCCTGTATACACGATCATGTCAAGCACTATTCCAGTTTCACAGTCACACAAAACGAAGAGCTTGATTCCGAACCTATGCCTTTTCAAGGGGATATACTGCTTGAAAACAAGACGTCCTTTGAAGAGCACGAGCGACTCATCAATCACCAAATTGAGGAAGGGGTAAAAGTATTTCTTATACCTCTCCAACAACATGGTGAACACATCCCGAACTTTCCATATCCTGTCAATCCTGTTAGGATTGTCGTTGTCTGCAAAGTGCATAAATCTTAGCAGCAACAAAAATCTGTCACGAGTCATGAACTTATTGAAAGTTGGGGTGGCGATGAGAGGGTCGTGCTTCCAATAGTGATGCAACACATGCTTCTTGATCAGAGGCATGAGGAACAACAAGGCAAATAACGTCATGAATTCTTCCACAGTCGTATCCACCCAGCCTCGTATTCTCGCTTTTGGAGAAATGACGTCCAATCTGCCAAACACCCACCTGTAGTAGGCGTTTGTTTGGGCAACGATGTACTTTACCTCCATATCGAAAAAAGCGAGGAAGAAGTCGCTTTCGTTCGCTTGCTCGTCACAGGGCCAGTCGTCAGTTGTACCTGACGTCCCAGGATTGAACTGGGGCACGTCAGGTACAAAATTGACCCCGTCAGACCAATCGAACGAAGGCAGCCCAGGGATCGGAATGTCGTCTGCGTCTCCTTCATCGTCTGAAATATCGCTTCCATGGTCGCGATACAGCACTGCATCATCATCACCCTCCTCTTCACTTGACAGACGCCCTTCCACATTCTCGTCACCGTCACCTCATTCTCGTCACTCCCACTGTCCACTCCCAAATCCCCCCACCCTTGGTCCCGTGCTAGGGCTTCGTCGTCGAAACCCGGGCTGCCAATGCCCTGCGAATCACCATCAAACAGCAGGGCGGCATACTTTGATGGTGTCAGAGTTTTCCGGGTCACTTTAGCACGTGCGGGAGTCTTATGGACAGGGACAGCAGGGGCGGCGGCAGGAGCAGGGGCAGCAGTGGTGCGTGGTCTTGTGGCCCTGGAGGCAGGCAAGATGATGGTGGTGCCTGTCGCCCTTCTCTCTGTTCCTTGGGCAGGGGCGGCAGGGGCAGCAGGGGCAGCAGGGCCGGCAGGGCCAGCAGTCACTTTCCCTCTCCCTTTCCCCTTCCCCTTCCCCTTCCCTTTTCCTTGGGCAGGGGCAGCAGGGGCGGCAGGGGCGGCAGGGGCAGCCGGGCCAGGGGCGGCTGGTGGTGGTGGTGGTGGTGGGGTCACTGTGGCTGGCGTACGGGTTCTCTTCCCTATGCCCGTGCCTTTAATTTTTTCTGCCCCCGCAGGTTCTGCAGCCCTAGGGCGGCCTCCTGCGTCGCTGGTACCGGTGGCAGGGGTGGCAGTGGTGGTGGTAGTGGTTGTTGCAGTGGCCTGGGTCGTGGTGGCAGTGTCCCGAAACACCAATGACTTCTGTACCTTTGCCGTGCTTGCACGTGTTTTTCGTGCTTTGGGTGCTGGTGTTTCGTCCTCCGAGCTGTAGGGCGTGTCGTACTGGTAGCTAGGGTCTTTAGCAGCCACCCTCTGCCTTCCACGGCAGCTAACACCACCAGAAGGAGGGCTGGTTGTGTCATCAGGGAGCGAGCGTGAGGGACGTGTGGGCTCCATGACTAGTGCTTGGTTACTGGTGCGGTGGCGCTTGCACGAGTGCGGGGCGAGCGTTTGGCGGGGTGGTGTCGAGAGTTGACATGTAGTACTATACCCACACCAATTTTCAGCCGCCTGGCTATAAACGCGCGGTTTTGGTACGCGTTCAAAAGCTCTGCTCTTAAGAGTCTTCCCGCAGTCCGCCGGGGGAACTCTTAAGAGTCTCCCGGCAGCTCCCGGGTTAATACCGCATTGTTGGGTGAACTGGTGCCAAACGTGTCCACTAAATTCGGGGGCATTGTCGGATAGAAGAGCAAGGGGAAGGCCGAATATAGGGAACACTTCTGTGGCAAGCAGTGCGGCGACTGTGGTGGCTGTGTGGTCTTTAACTGGGCAGGCTATTAAAAAATTTGAATATACGTCAACAAATGTGACGATATAGCGGTTGCCAGCGTAAGAAGGAAACGGGCCCATGATGTCGAGGGATAGGACTTGGAACGGTTTGTTGGCAGAAATGGTACCAGCTGGGCCTGGCGTGCGTGATCTATCCTTCCCCAATAAACAAGGTTTGCAGGATTCTGTCACGCGTTGTGCAATCTTGGAGGGGTTGGGGGTCCAGTACTGATCTGCGAAGATTTTTAACATTTTCTTTTGTCCAAGGTGTATGCCGTTTCCCTCGTGGATGGCAATCATGTAGTCGTGGGCAATGGTGGGGTCTAAGACTATAAGATATTTAACGGTATCCAGGGTGGTCTGATCCTTGTTTCCCAAGATTGAATTAGTGAGGGGGCTGGGGGGGAATTATGTTGGTTGATGGGGGTATGTAAGAGCTCAGTGTTTTGTAAGGCGGCTAGGTTGGTGGGGGGGTCTTTCGGTACTGGCAAACGTGACAGGGCGTCTGCATTGGTGTGAAGTTTACCTGGACGATACTGTATTGTAAAATCGTAGTCCTCTAGTGTCTCTCTCCAGCGTACCAAGATGGCTGAGTTGGTTTCGCACCTACGCAACCATTGCAAAGATTGATGGTCGGTTATTATATCTAGTTTCGCGCCCAACACAAATGACCTGAAGTGGTTGAGTGCCCAAATGATCCCTAGGCACTCTCTCTTGGTGGCTGCATAATTCTGTTGGGCTTGGTTGAGTGTGGAGCTGGCATACGCTATCACATGTTCCTCTCCGTCTCTTACTTGAGCTAAAACTGCACCAATGGCGTACAGAGATACGTCGGTATAAAGACGGAAAGGTTTATGGTAATCAGGGAAAGCGACAATAGGGGCTTGGATCAGCTTTTGTTTCAAAGTGTTAAAAGCGAGGTCTCTTTCAGGTGTCCAGGTGAATGTGGTGTCCTTGTGGGTGAGTTGGTGGAGGGGTCTGGCTATTGCGGAAAAGTGTGGGACGAAACGTCTGTAGTATGTGGCTAAACCTAGAAAAGAATGTACTCCTTTAACGGTGGTGGGTGGGGGTTGGTTTTGTATGGCTTGAAGTTTCTTGGGGTCTGGTGCAATGCCATGTTCAGATATTACGTGGCCGAGGAAATCTACCTTATTTCGTGCAATCTCGCATTTTGAGGGTTTTTATTTCAGCCCGGCGGCTCGGATTCTTTGAAGAACTTGTTTCAACCTGAGGAGGTGTTCTTCCCAGGTTTGTGAGTACACAATGATATCGTCTAGATACGCTAGGCAGGTTTCCCAGGTAAGGCCATGTAATACCGCTTCCATCAAACGGGAGAAAGTGGCGGGTCCGTTGCAGAGGCCAAAAGGTAGGACGTCGTAGTGGTGGCCACCACTAGTGGAGAATGCTGTTTTTTCTTGGTCCTCTGCCTTGATGGGCACTTGCCAATACCCTGCTTGCAAGTCGAGGGTAGTGAACCATCTGGATCCGTATAGGGAGTCAAGGGAATCGTCTATCCTGGGTAATGGCGTAGCATCCTTAATGGTTACGTCATTCAATCTCCTGTAATCTACGCAAAAACGGGTTGACCCATCTTTCTTTTTTACTAGGACAACAGGGGAAGACCAGGGGCTGATGGACGGGGTAGCAATTCCGGCCTCTAACATCTCTTGGACTTGGCGTTCCTCTTCCTGGCGTTGTATGGGATTTTTTCTACGGGATGGTTGTCTTATGGGGGGGCCTGTGGTGTTAATGATGTGTTGTTCAACATCGGTCTGTCCTATTTCAGTGGGTTGTTGGGCAAATATGTCACTGAACTCTAGCAATAGTTCGTACATGCTGTGTTTTTGGTGGTCGGATAATGTGTCAGGGAGAGGGGGTAATTTGAGACTGGTAGGGGTTTCATTGGAATCTATGGGGAGGTCATCAAATGTTTCGAGGTCTCCTATGATGAGGCCTTTTGGTAATGTCAGGGATTCTTCAGAGATATTGGCCACTAGAATGTGGTTTATGCAAGCGGAAATGATGGCGGGTTGTAGGAGGCAACGATTGGGGTTGGTGGACGTGGTAGTGGGGGAAAATATCATGTGAGTTTGGGGTATGGGTCGAAGGTTAACCCATTTTTGATGGCGGGGGGGAATTTGACATTTATCTTGAACTACAGCTGGGCTAATGATGGTGGGGGACCGACTGGTGAGCAGGTGCTCGGTACGCATGAGGGGGGGGGGGGGGGGGGGGGGGAATCACTTTGGTGGGGGTCGTGCGTGAGGGGGGGATTAACGGCGCGTGTGGGAGGATCAGAGTGGTGAGGTGCGAGTGATTTAGAAAACGGGATTTGTTGGTGGGACTGCGGAGGGTTGGTGGGGGAAGAGTTAGGTATAGAACATGGGTTATTGGTGGAGGACTGATGTACTGATTTGTGGTTGTTAAAAGGACGAATTTGGGGAGTTTTGTCGGTGGCAGTGACGGTTTGTTTAGAGGTTATATGGGATTGGTGGGTTAGTCTGTCATGAGGGGGTGAGTCAAGTGTGGGGTTTTGAAGTTTTTTAGTGGTGTGAATTGTGTGGGGGTGGAAGGGAGCTACTGACGGAAAGCTGTCACAAGGGAAATTTTTTTGGTTGTGGAATAGCTGAGCATTTCTGGGGGCATGGGGAAAACATTGTTGGGTACATAGGTCGGTATTTTCCCTGGAAACATGTGTACATAAATATTTGGTAGAATGGTTTTTACATACATAAAAGTCTGTCCTGGAAACATGGGAGGATTGATCCTGGACAGAGTTAGGATAAATGGGGGGGTTTACATCATTGAGTTGCTTGGACTTGTCTTCTTTCGTTTGTTGAGGCATTTTTTCAACGGAATGAGTGATATTTTGAGAGAACTCGGGGCAAGGGGGGGGGGGGGGGGTTGGAGTTACCTTAGTGCTAGCTGCAACTTGGTAATCTTGACTCAGAGTTTGTTGAGGGTGGAGGTGTTTTTTCTTTTTGTGAACTGGTTTCTGCGTGATTGGTTTGTCAGAGGCTTTGGGTTGGATTTTTTTTTTTAATGAGATCAGCCTCTGGCCGCAGTTAACCTGGGCCTGAAGTTTTTGAAGGAGGTCAAGTCCAAGGAAACCATCGTAATGTTTACAGTGGGAGGAAAATACTGTGAATGGGTGATAACAACGGGCATGGGGGGCAGGAGTAGTTACTGACAGGGGCAAAGTGTCTCCTAGGAGATCTAAGTAGGTATCAGCAGCTGAGATTAGTTCTGATTTGGTAGGTAACAAGGGGCCAAATAGTCGGTGGTGTTGATCATAATAAGACTTGAACAAACATGACTTGGCAGCTCCCGTGTCGATTAACAAGCGGACAGGAATGTCCTTGATTTTGGCCATGTAGTAAATGGGGGCAGTGCGATCAGTTATGGCGTCCCCCGCCGAGGCCATCATGGGCGGGGGATACTTTAAAAATCCTGGGAGTCGGTATCTACCTCCTCCAGGGTTTCCTCGGTATCGTCTGAGGTCATGATATGGGCTATGTCTTCGGTGTGCATTTCCTCCATTTCTTCCTCTTGTCCCAACTCCTCTTCATTTACAGAAATGCGAGGAGTAAAGGGGCGAGCTTTGGCAGAGTCACGAATTTGATGTAGAGCACACTTAGCACTACAGGCAGGGAAATCATAGGGGTTGATAATAACTAATGTAGGGTTCTTACTTTGGTAGGTGTTGTAGGTTTTGTTCCGGTTGAAGATTCTGCGTGGCTGGGTAGGTTGGAACCGGGGCCTACTGGGTTGGGGCTTGCCGGAAGGGTAGGTAGGTTTGTTGTGGAAGGATGATGATGGGTAGGCATTCTTGGAGTTGAAGGTTTGAGCCTTGGGGTTTTGGTTGTCGAGGTGCTGCGGGTGTGTGGGGAACCTCTTGATTACAGCGATTTGGGTGGGTGTTTCTGTGCGCACAGCCAAAATACGTCGGATCGTGATGAGATCTTTTTGATATCCGACGAAATCGTGCACACGGAAATGATCCTTTACTGCTGAGGGCAATATTGATACAAGGTTGACCAGAATCTGCTGTTCTTGCTGGATTCTGGTCAATGTGGGGAAAGACACTTTGATATGTTGGGCGATCTTATTCACTGTGGCATCTAGATCGCCTTCGAATTTAGTGTCTTGGATACGGGTGTGGGCCACGAAAACGCCCAACGAAGGCTTAATGGCCTCTATCACTATTGGGCGAAATTCGTCCCATGTGAGAGCAAGGTGCATTTGGTAGGCAACCAGGGAAACGGCTTTTCCCAGGTGCGTTAATGTCACGGCTATCTTTTCTGCGTCCGTGGTATAAACTAGGTCAAGTACGGGTTTCACTATGTCCATGAACGTTTCGATCTCGTAAGTCTCCCCATCATAATGTGGGATGGGGATGTGAGAACGGTGCGCCATGATGTTATCGTGTTCTGGCTGTTTCAAACTTGCAATGTAATGCAACCTTTTATCCGAATCAAGAACCACCGCTGCCACCAATGTTATGCCCTGTTTTTCTACAGGATTAACTTGGGTAATGTGAGTTCTAACTGACTGGGTATAGAAGGCTGCATGCACAAAACAAGGTATGAGGAATAGAGAACACAAAATAAGCACACGGTAACAAGACACACGATCACTTTTATTGATGTACACACTTCTATAGTTTTCTTGATGATGATTAATATGAAGCATAAGAAGATATGAATACTCGTACAAGACAAATGATAGAATTGAACAACACTAGCATTAAGTGGATCTGGATGGAGCCTAGTCTCCCACTTCCAACGTTCAGGTATTAATCTTCTGATCACTGGCTTTATTCACAAGTTTACATACTGGAGACCATAAATGTTACGTATAGATTCATATTCACTGTTAGATTTATCACTGGTAGCTCTGGTGCACAAGTAGTAGTTCACAGACTAGATTAGACACGCGTATTTTAGAGCACGGGAATCCTAGTAACCTCAGGGGGGTACTGATCTAAGTTTTATATTCTTGTATCAGAAACACATAGAACGCAAATCAGTGGGCGAACATCAGATATCACTAGGGTTTCACTTCTATGTAATAATATCTGGATATATGGGTAATTACGAGAGTTAATATCGCCTGTTAATTAATAAACACATACGCTTAGCACTTCCTAATGGAATGGTTATATATGAATTATACTGGGGCAAAGATATAGCCACGTCATAGAAATATTAATAAGTGAGTCTCTAAATAGCACTGTAACACTGTAGCACTGATAGAGTGAATCTTGGGTAGTATTTGATTGGTCTGGTCCTGGTTATCTTGCGTCCATGATGTTGGGGGCTAACGACTGGTTCCGCGGCCGTCCAGATGGTCCATATGTAGAAAGTTCTCAAGACGGATCTCTTAGCGATCGTTGCTGGTTACACTCTTATATACCCTCTGGTTTCTAGACCTGAATCACAGATATTAGGATCTTCCTGTCAATCTGGATCGGAATTAACGCCAAGCACATCTCACGTCGATCGCTCAGCTTCCCGGTCTGTATGAAGGTTATAAGGTGTACGTAGATTTCTTTTACGTGGACAGATCCTTCTATCTAAATCTGCCACAGAGTCTGCCGGCTCTGGAACTCAATTCTCAGGAACAAACAATGATAGAGCTAGAGGTCAACACAAGGGACCAGCCACTGTTTGGTGTCTATCTTTCAACTGATTTTACTGGGGGCTGGAGCTCGGTTTATAGGTTCGGTTTTGGACCCTGTAGGCAATAGGGATCTCGAGTTTTGATGGACTTATTTGAGCTCTCAATTGATACGGGAACTAGGTAAGGTGGTGATTACTGTTGTGGCACATGGCTGTATGGAGCCTTCATAATGTGATATAACTGAGCCTTAGTAAGAGGTACTATTTTGGCTATACTGGAAGTATTTAGGGGAGAGAGACTGGATCTACTTTGCGAGGAGGTTTGGGACATCTTTGATAGGAGCGTCTCTCTTAGATTGCTCAGTCTTCATTCTATGGTATAGCTGAGGTGCTAATTTGGTTATCGGAGTATGCAAGAAAGGTTAATGGGTTATTGTGGGTTAATAGAGGTTAGTAAGGGTGTTAGTCATACATGGTTAGTTCATTGATAGGAAGAATTCCTGTGCTACCTGGCAATGATCCGGAAGTCAAAACAGGGGTCAGGTGTACCTCCGCAGGGGTAGGGGTCTCCCTCCTCGGGTGGGTGAAAGGGGTAGGTGCGCGTCCTCTCTCTGTGATGGTCGTCTGGGCGGCTGTGGCTGGGGGCTTGCCATATTACAAGTGTTTGTAATAACCCTCTGTTTATGAGACAGATGTGGGTGTTCGTAATACCAAAACCGAAGGTGCCTTGATCAGCTGGTTTAATTGGTTGGGTTGTTAATTGCATGGTTTGTTGGATGTGGTGGAGACTGGGTTGCTAACTCTGCCACATTTATCTGGAAGTATGGCAATAGAGGTTAGTCACAGGCGAGGCGGCTAGCCTCACACTGACGATCATTTGGTACAGGGTTGTGAGGGAATAGATGGCATGCAAAGGGTTAGTAAAGTTCTAATGGTGTTCCTTTCTACTGGAGGAAGGTAGGCTGGATAGGAGTATATATACAAAAGGTTTGAGAATGTTAGTAACGGAAAAGTTAAGGATATTCAGGGGGTATGGTGGAGAGGCTAGGTCAGGAGGGAGTCGAGGAGCGTGGGGGTTAACGAGAGGGAGAGGGTTAAGGGGGGCTACGTGGAAGTTTGACCCTAAGGTCTCTGGGCATAGGGGTGGCATTAGGCTACAGTTGGTATCTTAGATTGGGGGTTAACGACAGGGAAGGTAGGTTAATCAAACGCTACTGGGGGATGAGCAATAGGTGGTGGTATATGAGTCTGGAAATTATAGAATCATGTGGACTGTAGGGAAGATGAGGTTAGCTGTAGGTGTGTGCTTGACGGTGGATAAAAGTAGAGAAAAACATAGTGTATTATTACTCGTCAATACGATGGTTATGGACACTATTAGTTGACACGATTTCTTGCTGATCTAGTTGTCCCTGGGAACTGCGTTTTCTATGAAATATATACCAAAGAAAGCAGCAGTTCGTAGTGGTAGCTAGGTTATTGTTTCGTGGTAGATATGCGTCGAGACAATGGTAAAAGAGGGTTATCTATACAATCTCTGGTTGGGGTAAGAATTAGAGTTACTGCATGGTTGCTAACATCTTCAGTCATTATCTCTGTCTAGGTCTTACAGGAATAATGGTTATATATACAATGGTGTACCCGTGGGTATCATCGTGTACTTAATCTAGGTGGGGGGGGGGGGGGTTCTTACATAAGATTCCCTGGTTTGATGAACATGGAGTAGAATTGGGCAATACAGGAACAATGGAATTTCCTATACCATCTCGTCTGTGCAGGAATATAGTTACTGGATTGCTCGCGGCATCTTCAGTCGTGAGATCTGGCAAGATAGGGCAGGCGTAATGGTTGCACGATGGGGTACCCGTGGGTATTATAGTTTCTTATAATTTATGACATGGGGGTTAACATATTACTTCTCGGATGGAAGAACATACATAGATTTATGGGGGCGGTTTGTCTTCAGAAACTTAGTCTGGCAAGACAAGGTATTTTAGGGTATGTTGATATTGATATCTTAACTTAGGGACAGGGCATGGGTGTATTAAATTAAGGTGTATTCATGTTCATCATCATGTAGGTAGAGTCTGGCGGGTAAGAGGTGCAGGACACGAGGGGTAGTGGATACGCGAGGTGGGGGAAGGGTCAGTGGTTAGAAGCGATAGGCAGGTGTGGTTTGGAGCTGCTTACCCCTGCGGGCTTCGGCCTGTCTGAACTGGTTGGCTTGGTGCCTTCTCTCCTTCTTTCTTCTCTCACGCTGATCTATGGGGCATCTGCTCTCACCTGGTCCTTTCGTTCTGTGGGCCTTTCCTTCGGGTGTTTCTGTTCCCGTTTCTTTGATGTTCTCGCTCGTGGCTTCCGTGGTGGGCTTCTCGTTCTGGGGCATTTTAAGATTCAAACTGGAGAATGCTATATCCAAATTTGTAGACAAGGTAGGATGCAGTATGTATGAAGCGATGGAGGAAGTTAATGCAGAAAAGGATATAGGAGTAGTGATAGACAATAATTTAAATTTCTCAGAACATTTAGCGGAAAAGATAAACAAAGCCAATAGAATTATAGGGCTGATAAGGAGGACATTTGTGTCACTTGACGAAGAAATATTCAGGAATCTCTATACAGCGCTGGTTAGGCCGCACCTGGAATATGCGAACCAGGTGGGGGCTCCATATATGGTAAAGGATATAGAAGCAGTGGAGAAAGTGCAGAGGAGAGCTAGCAAGCTAGTACCAACGTTGAAGAATGCGGGCTATGAGCAGAGGTTGAGGACACTGGCATACAGGAGAAAGAGAGGGGATATGATAGAGACTTTTAAGATAGTGTCAGGAATGTATGATGAGGATGTGTGTGAAAGTATCTTCTTGATGCGGGAGGGAACAAGAACGAGAGGACACTAAGAAAATTTACAAAGAAAGAAATAGGCTTGAAAAGGCAAAGAACTCATTTTGTGATAGAGTGGTAAATGAGTGGAACGCACTGCCCCAGTATGTAGTCTATTCCGAATTAATAAGGAAGTTTGAAAGTAATCTTGATAAAGTATGGGGAAGACAAGATTTGAAGTTTGATTATAAAGCAAAAATACAGAATAGCAAAAATGTTGCGTCTGCTACCGCCGCCGCCAACACCGTGAACGACCGCAGCAGTGCAAGTACTGGCATTGAGCTGGATACACAGGCCTAGTTTGCCTTTTTCCAGAGGATCTACTGTAAGAAACTGTAAGAATTAGAAGCGAATGTAACGGTTGTGACCGAGAACGTGCAAACTGCGGCGAAAGGCTCCTTCAATGATACCCAGAGAAATAATCTATAACAGAACCTCACATATCTCTGATTCTACAGCTATGTAATACATACATAGGCCCTATACACAAATTTAGAGACCAAGTGCGCAACACGAAGCTTATAAAACTCTAGTTTTGTCTACAAACTACCAGTCTGTGCCTTTGAAAATATGCGTACACTTTGAGTGGTTGAAAAGGATCTAAACAGATAAACCTAAGCTAACAATATAATATATATACCGAGAGTACAGTACAGTATAGGCTAGGCCTATATAGATAGAGAATGGGAAAGTCTTTAACCCTCCAGCCCCGGCTACGCATTACATAAATATTCCCCGAAATCCGGGGGTTTGGGCCAAAAAACGTCTACGCCTAGGCTACCGTATCTTTGTTATTCTGACTGCTTCCGCATTCCCGCGCATCCCCAAGCGTAGATGTGTTTCGTACCTGTAGAATGGCGTTAAGTAGAGCTCTCTAAGTCAACTGATTCAGTTGTGATGATGATTTCATTGTAGATAACTTTATGGCAAAAACAGCCACTTTACACTACTTTTCGATACTTAACAATAACATACAGGCACACACGAACAAGCGATCCTTCTTGTGGCCGGAGATGCGGGGCGTCGGTCCAGCCGGCTGTTGTTTACATGCGTCGGACCGACGCCTCGCACACCAAGCTTACAGGCTTTGAGCTCATGGGTCTTTAATTAAGAGCCCTTCCGGGTGCCTCGGGGTGTGTTTTTTATGGGCGTTCAAGAGCCCTTCCGAGTCTGGAGGGTTAAGGGGCTTACTAATGCACCGTACCAGTTTTTTGTTGATTATTTTGTTTCAAAACAAGTAGTTTTCGCTTTTTTATCACTCGCACCTTATTTTTTGGTAAGGATGTAGTATTCGGGCATTTCGGGCGTATTGCCTGTGATATTTAAATTATATACTCGTATGATCACTATACCGTATATTTTGACTACCGTGGGATACAATAATACTGTACATTTAAAATGAGGGGGAACTTTGTCCCCGGGATTGTAACCACGAGCGTACGACTTATGTAAACAAGACAACCGTACGCCCGGATACTATATACATCCTTCCCTTTTTCCTTGATTATTGTAATTGGACAAGTTTGGGCAAGGATGTAGTATTTGGGAGTACCGCCCGCCTTGTTTACACTATGATCATGTTCCCGTCTATTGTGACTGCCGTGGGATACATTAATAGGAGCCCCCACTCACCCCCCCCCCCATGACTTATTATATATATTGCCAGCAGGGGCCAAATAACAGAACAATTAGCCATCAAAATAGACGGTAACTTAACCGCGAGCAATTGACTCATGTAAACATGACGACCGTACGCTCGGATATTACATCCTTCCCCACGTTTACAGTTTCAATATTGGCTAGGTTAGGCTAGGTAACTAGGTTAAAATATATGGGCATAGCCTAGCCTCGGAGGCAGCATGTCACAAAAGTAATACAAAAACACTTATTGTGTTCCGCCGTACCGGTATGTCTGGTTATAGGCTTGGCCTAGTGGTGTAGAATACCTAATTTGGAATGAGTTATTATTATTATTATTAGTTGTGTTAGGCTACCGGGCATACGTCGTGTAAAGATACTAAGATACTAAATATACAGAATAGATGAGGCGTAATGCCTGTTTATAATTCTGGTCTAAATTTTATGGTCATCATATACTTTCCTTACTGCTTCCTCATTACGAGGTAGCCTATCTTACAAGTTTACACAAGTACTGTATATGTAGGTAACAAACACAAATTTTAGGGGTTATACTTTATTGGCCTATTATGGAAGCATATATCTTATCCTCTGCCAGTGCTTGTCCAGGTTGGTCTTGAAAATGTTGAGAGTGGGGCTGTCAACAACAGAAGCTGGTAGGGAATTCCAGTCATTGACTATACGCTGGCTGAATACATTTTGTCGGACACAAAGTCTTGAATTCTCCTTATAGATTTTCTGGCCGTTCCCTCGGGTGGATGCATCTTGAATGATGGTGAAGAATTTCCCTGGATCAAGCCTGTCCATACCATTTAGTATCTTGTAAACCTGGAGCATGTCCCCTCTCTTCCTACGATACTCCAGCGATGGCAAGTTCAGGGTCTCGAGTCGTTTTTCATATGGTAGATCTCTTAACCCGGGAACTGCAGGAAGACTCTTAACCTAAGAAGTGCGCATGGGGGTAATTAGAAACGTCCGCCTGTGCTCACGTATTTGAGCTGTTTCCATCACTAAAATATTAATTTTACCATAAATAGCATTAATACTTGTCCATACGCGCCTATTATGGGTTGATTATAAAGGTATTAACCTGAAACAACAATAAAACGAGTGAAAACAGCGTTTGGATGGTCAAAATCGGAGATACAGGCCGCGAGTTATATAATGTATGGGTGAGGCAACCTGCTTTCCCGCCAATTTCCCCCAAGGCCACTGAGACACAGTCGATCGATACTCTCTCTCTCTCTCTTGCACTCGCTTGCTAACAGTGATGCCAATGACCTGCTTGCAACTCGCTAATGTTAGCACAAAAATATACCTCAGAATAAGGGAATAACAGGGAAAATAGGTGATAACTGAAGGAGGGGAGGAAAGTGGGGAAGGAGGGGAGGTAGAGGAGTGATATTTTGCATGGCCCAGGGGCAAAAAAAAAAATAAAAAATAAAATAAAATAAAAATTTTTTTTTTTTTTCGATGTTTAACCCGTGGAGCCCCGACTAGTTTTGTAATGTTTGTTCACCAGAACCCGGCCGGTTTTCAAAAAATTGTTTTATTCCAGAAACAATAGCGAATGGGTTAGGAATGAAGGAAAAACCACGAAAAACCGCTCAAAAAGCTTAAAAAATGGTCCTACAGAGCCCCCGAAAATGTATTTTACAAGAGTAAAAAATTTAAGGCAATTACCCAATAAAACAGGTTATTGCGCGCTCACGCGCACGCACGTGGACTTTGAGAGTTTTCAACCATCGGCACGGTTGCGTGGGATACGTACACAGTTCCCATACAAATCTGAGCCCTCTTGAGTGGCTACACCTGAGGTTACGGTCGGCGCAATTAGGGTGACGCGTCAGGCGCGTCTCTGGGGCTGTGCGTTACATACATCGCCGACGCGTCAGACGCGTTGCTGGGGCTGTACGGGTTAAAGTCAATTATTTTTTCTCTGACTCTTAACCTGGGAACTGCGGGGAGACTCTTAAGAGTTCCCCCGGAGGACTGCGGGAAGACTCTTAAGAGTCAGAGAAAAAAAAAATCGACTTTAACCCTTCCTACCCGGGCTGCCTTAGGTAAGGACAGCGCGGCTGAAGGGCCGCAACCCGGTATGCCTTACCTAAGGCATTTGCTTGAAAGCGTGCTTTAAAATTCGCGCGGGCAAATTTTACTTTGCGGGGGCGATTGTAGCGCCACCAAGCCTCAACTATCATGTTTATCAGTTCCTACGTTGCCGCCATTGAGAGCTATAGCAAAAAAATGAATTCCGACGCGTCCGATACTGTGCAATCTCCCGCGCATCCCAGTGCTACCCCGCTTGCAACATCTACGCCTCTGCCAACCGAGAAGAAAAAGAAACTAAGGAAAGTGAAACGTTTGCTAAGTGATAGTGCAATACAACGTGAACTTTTCAACCAGGATTTGAGCAGTGGTGAAAGCTCTGTGGACAAAAACCTCTATATTCAGAGTAGAAGTGGGAGCGAAATTGACGATTTTGTGGGATTTGGTGATGATGACAATGTTGATTTATTTGAGGGGGGTGATAGTAGTGATGATCCTGATGTGGAAGTGGTGGAGGAAGGTGCTATTGAAGTACCAAGTGTGCTAGAGCCAACCCCTTCGCCTAGTTTCGTAGGTCAGGGTAGGCCTAGGCCTAGCCCTACACCAGGACCTTCCCCTTTGCCTGCCCGTACGCCCTTGAAAGTGGGTAAATACTTTTATAAACAGTCTTTAGTGAAAAGTGCAGCCAAGAAAGCACGCAGGGAGGCAGAAAAAGTGAGGGAAGGCGTAGATAGTGAGAGTGACGCCGACCCAGGCCTAGCAACCACCCGCATTCCTTTGTCACGACGCCTTGACCCGGGACGCCGGGAGGGCCACCCACAGCCCTCGGCTTCATCTGTCCCTCAGGATGACCAAAGGGCCTCTACAAGTGCGTCATTGGCCTCCCACAGTGTGCCACCACAGGCCCCGCATCGTAGGTCATTATTTCCTGCGGAAAAGTCCACGGCTAGCCGCAAAAGGAGCCCAACTCCCGAGGCCGAGGCTCCCATTGTTCAACCTCCCGCAGCCCCACGCCGCCGACGCCCGGTCTATTCTTCACCAGAGTTGACTCCTGAGGAGGCTGCTGATGACCCCGACATTGCCCCAGATGACCTGACGTCGCCTGAGGAAGAGGAAAACGAAGAGGAAGAGGAAGTCCCGACAAGAAGAGTCATAGGGCGAGGTCGTGGACGTGGTCAGCCTGCCGACGCCGCTGCCCCTGGGCCTGGGCCTGGGCGTGGGCGTGCAGGGCGTCCGCCAGGGCATCCGCGTGGCCAAGGGCGTGTGCCAGGGCATCCAGGGCGTGTGCCTGCTGCAACTCCACGTCCTCGTCCTCGAGCTGCTGAAATGTTTGTGTGGTCAGATGGGGCGGATTTTGTGCCAGATTTTCCTGCTTTTGACGAGGTACAACAGGGTTCTGGGGTGTCACCAGCATATCCCTGTGGCCCAAATGCCACCCCCAGTGAACTTTTCTGTGGCTTCTACGACAATGAAGTCATGGAATACCTTGTCAAAGAGACAAATCACCACCAGGCTATCTGTTCAAACTTTCTTGGCAGGAAGACAAGTGCAAAGATGGTGGCATGGAGAGCTCTCACTGTGGCAGAATTATATGTGTTCTTGGCACTCACAATGCTGATGACACACATAAAGAAGCACGTTCTGGCCGACTACTGGATAACTGGCGACCTCACAACGACTCCAGCATTTGGCAAATTCATGTCAAGGGATAGGTACTTCGACATCCTCTCATATTTCCACCTGACAAATAACATGCATGTCCACGAACCCGACACACTCTGGAAGATCAGGCAACTGTATGACATGATACGTCATCGGTTTTCCACCTACCTGATTCCATTTCAGAAGCTGTGCATCGACGAGTCTCTGGTACTGTTCCGTGGTAGGCTGCACTTCCGACAGTATATCCCGTCAAAGAGACACCGCTTCGGCATCAAGCTCTTCGTCCTCTGCGACTGCAAGACGGGATATGTGCTGGACTTGTCTACAGCGGCAAGGGTGGTGAGGTGGAGATTGACCCCCTCATTGGTTTTGGCGGCGCTGTGGTAAAGAGGATGATGGAGAGGTACTTCCATGACAACCACGTCCTCTATACCGACAATTATTACACGTCGCCTATCCTCGCCAAGTACCTCCATGACCGCAAGACCGGAACTGTCGGCACAGTGAAGGGGAAGAGGAAGGGCATGCCAGCCTACCCAACAAAAACTAAGAAGACGGACATATTCCATAAGAAGAGTGGCCCCATCCTCTCCATCCACTGGCATGACCAGCGCAAGGTCAACCTCCTCACCACATGCCACAAAGCAGAGATGGTCCCCACAGGGAAGGTGGACCGAAAAACGAAGAACCCTATCACAAAACCAGCTGCTGTTCTGGACTATAACCTGAACATGCGCCTCGTCGACAAGTCCGACATGCAGATGGGCTTCATAGACTGCCTGCGAACATCTTGCAGGTGGTACAAGAAGTTTGTCCTGCATACAGTAGATATGTCTGTCCTCAACGCGTACAACATCTACCGTTTGAGGTGTCCAGTCATCAAGTACAAGAGCCTGCGGACCTTCCAAAAGCAGCTGATACATGAGCTCCTGGTAAAACATGCGGGTACACCAGGGAGGCCACTACAAGGACCAGGCATGATGGACAGAATAGGGTGTGCCGACTTCTTCAGAAAGCACCAGCTCGTCGCCCTTCCTTTCCAGGGTCCTAACAGCCGAATAAGGATGCAGAAGAGGTGCTATCTGTGCAGCCGCACAACTCGACGACCCCGCAAACCCACAAAAACCACTTGGCAATGCCTCGAGTGTGAGGTGGGACTGTGTGCCGGCACCTGCTTCAATGATTTCCACACTCTGGCAAACTATTGAAGTGTAAGTGACAGTGATAGTGACACTCAATAATAATAATATAACTAAGTATAAGTGAAAGAGACACATAAGTAATAATAAGTGCCTTTAGAACAATATGAACAAGTGAAAGTGACACTAAAATATATATTCCTAACAATAAAGAAGTTAAAATTACACTATCAATTACCATAGTCCAGTATAAATAATCATAACTACTATAATAATGACTATAAAACTAAGTCTAAGTGAAAGAGACACACATAAGTAATAATAAGTGCCTTCAGAACAATATGAACAAGTTAAAGTGACACTAAAATATATATTCCTAACAATAAAGAAGTGAAAATTACACTATCAATTACCATAGTCCAGTATAAATAATCATAACTACTATAATAATAACAATAAAACTAAGTATAAGTGACAGAGACACAAATTACTTCAGAAAAATATATTTATTGAGTGAAAATATCATAATAACAATAATATATGGCATAATAAACAATAAAACACTAAAAAATCGCTTCCCGCCATAATTCAAGGTAGAGCGACGAGTCAAAACGTTCGTCGTAGCCTGGGCCGCGGTTGAGTGTTCGGACGCGGCGAGGTAAATACGCGGCAAAAGTTACCTCCACTTCCATCACCATAACTCCGGAACTACTTGAGCTAGAAAGCTCTACTCAACGCCATTCGACGCGGAAAGGTAAGGCGCCCATTTTGACAGATGTTTGATTATTGTAGGTAGTATATTAAGCGAGATTAGCCTTAGTTTACTTTTGTTGTGTTTTCAGCCAGATCGCCCGGATACAGCCTCCGTCATTAAGAAAGGCTGCCCGGGTAGGAAGGGTTAAACATCGAAAAAAAAAAAATTGCCCCTGGGCCATGCAAAATATCACTCCTCTACCTCCCCTCCTTTCCCACTTTCCTCCCCTCCTTCAGTTATCACCTATTTTCCCTGTTATTCCCTTATTCTGAGGTATATTTTCGTGCTAACATTAGCGAGTTGCAAGCAGGGCATTGACATCACTGTTAGCAAGCGAGTGCAAGAGAGAGAGAGAGAGTATCGATCGACTGTGTCTCAGTGGCCTTGGGGGGAAATTGGCGGGAAAGCAGGTTGCCTCACCCATACATTATTATTATTATTATTATATGAGATGCCGAAGTCTCCAACCAGGGTGCAGAAACACCATCAAGATCAATCCACACAAAACACCCGGAGGCACTGGAGAGAGACTATGGCAACTTAGGAAAAAATAAAAAAATACACTGTATACTGTACTGTACATATACACATATTAAACACAGATAACATATTATGCAGTGGAGGATATCAAGTATAAATATAATACAATAAAATAGAATAAAGTAAGTTTAAAAATTAGAATTAATGCTGCAAAAAAGCATTAACTCTAGACTTAAAAATGGAGATATTAGCTGAATTGACTAGCTCATTTGGCAACTTATTCCACAAGTCAACCATGGCCGGCACAAAACACCGTGAAAACTGTGTAGTAGAAAAATTAACACGGCTCATGGCAAGATAATTAAGATTGCTTGTGAATCTAGTTGCACGAGCCCGGACATAGGGCCCAGGCAGAACCCCATGTAAGGGATGCTGAGGGTTGTTAAAAACTTTAAATAAAAGACTAAGGGCACCAACTTTACGTCGATGACACAGATCAAGAGACAAATTAGGTAGAATAAAACTGATGGAATTTAGCGACCTGTCAAGCAACTTGAGATGGCAGTCAGCTGCTGACAACCAGACAGGTGAGCAGGCCTATATCTCCGATTTTGACCATCCAAACGCTGTTTTCACTCGTTTTATTGTTGTTTCAGGTTAATACCTTTATAATCAACCCATAATAGGCGCGTATGGATAAGTATTAATGCTATTTATGGTAAAATGAATATTTTAGTGATGGAAACACCTCAAATACGTCAGCACAGGCGGACGTTTCTAATTACCCCCATGCGCACTTCTTAGGTTAAGAGTCTTCCCGCAGTCCGCCGGGGGAACTCTTAAGAGTCTCCCCGCAGTTCCCGGGTTAAGAGTTCCCCCGGCGGACTGCGGGAAGACTCTTAAGAGTAAGGAGGGAAAAAAATCATTTAAAACACCCAAAAAACAAAATATTTTTGTTATTATTTTTTTATTTTTTTATTGCCCCTGGGCCATGCCAAATATCACTCCTCCACCTCCCCTCCTTCCCCACTTTCCTCACCTCCTTCAGTTATCACCTATTTTCCCTGTTATTCCCTTATTCTGTGGTATATTTTCGTGCTAACATTAGCGAGTTGCAAGCAGGGCATTGTCATCACTGTTAGCAAGCGAGTGCAAGAGAGAGAGAGAGAGTATCGATCGACAGTCTCTCCAGACGTGGGGAAAAGTGGTGGGAAGGAAGGTTGCCTCAGCCATACATTATGTAACTCCCGGCCTGTATCGCCGATTTTGACCATCCAAACGCTGTTTCCACTTGTTTTATTGTTGTAACAGGTTAATACCTTTATAATCAACCTATAATAGGCGCATATGGATAAGTATTAATGCTATTTATGGTAAAATAACGATGTTAGTGATGGGAACAGCTCAAATACGTCAGCACAGGAGTGTGGTGTCTCATACCCCCCATGCGCACTTCAGAGGTTAAACATGGGACCAGTTTGGTGGCTCTTCTTTGTACCTTTTCTATTTCTAGCTTGTCTCCTCTAAATCTTGGATGCCAGATGATGTTTCCATACTCCAAGTGGTGGCATACCATGGTGGTGAACAGTCTGGGGATTGTAGATTGGTCTAGACAAGCAAAGGTGGCCCTGACAAGTTGTAGCATCCTTGAGGCTTTGCTAACCGCATGATTTATGTGATGATGAAATTTTAGCTCCTCATCAATGATGACTCCTAGGTCCTTTTCCTTCTTGGTATCTTCCAGTATTGTGGAGTTCATTTCATATGTCTGCTTTGTGTTTGAATGTCCTATGTGGTGGAGTATCTTGCACTTTGCTGCATTGAAGCCCAGCTGCCACTTCTGAGACCATTCTGCCAAATGGTCTAAGTCCTCTTGCATCTGGACCCGGTCCTCAGGAGACTTAATTGCTTGGAATAGCTTTGTGTTGTCAGCAAATATCTTTACAGAGCTCCTTAAAGCATCAGGCACATCATTTATAAATATGACAAACAAAACAGGACCCAAAACACTTCCCTGGGGAATACCACGTAAGTTGATGTGATGTCAAACAGCGGGGGGTTGGGGGCGGCAGCCGGCAGCCCTCACCCATAATACTAGGATAGGTTAGGTAAGGTTGTTAGGTTAGGCTAATGTCCTTTCAAAGGGTCCAGGATATAGTTGTACGTGTTGTTCCCTAAGCTGCCTGGCCGAACTGCCCCGAGTCCCTGACTCCCTGAAGAAGGCCATGGCCACGATCGGGCTTTCCCACTGTTCCCACAGATCTCTCATTGAGTGTAGCCTAGATTGTGTTGTTGGCGTAAGTGGTTGTGTGAAATGCAGTCTTCTATGCTGTGTTAACCTACATCCCGGGCAGGTGTCGATGACGGACTCATCCAGTCTCTTCTGAAGTTCTGATAGCTCAGAAGAGCTGGATATAGCCTAGTAAACACTAGGAGTAGGATATAGGCTACCCAGTCAGAGCTAGGTGATACGCCCGGCCGATAACACAACTCTTGCCCTCAATTTCAGCATAGGCTGCCCCTACCAGTAACCAGTAGGCTAGTTAGGCTCGAAGACAAAATGCACAGGCTAAATATGACATATGGTTAGCCGAGCTGCCCTGGTCCCCTGGATCAGTAAGGCCATATTGACTGTCCTAGATAAACCTAGCCAATTTGCCTAGGTCCTAAAGTTCTTTTGTGAGGTGGGCCTTTAATTAGGTCTTGTAATTGGGGTTGGGCGTGAGAGGGATCTGCCTTGTGTGGGCCAATCAGCTTTATGCAGACTCCGATAATCTTCAAGGGCACTACATCCGCCTTATTAGAAACAATTTATTAGGGAAAATAGGCACCAACAGATTCTCCATGTAGTCCGCATGGAGGATTTTCGTTATTGACAAATTGAAAAAAAACCGTTTTCACAGAAAAATTCACCAAAAATCTGTCAAAGATGTCTAATAGTGGGGGTGTGGGGGCGGCAGCCCCCACCCATAATACTAGGATAGGTTAGGTAAGGTTGTTAGGTTAGGCTAATGTCCTTTCAAAGGGGTAGCCTATAGGCTAGTAAACACTAGGTTAGCTTAGGCCTAGTAAAATGCCCCAGAACGAGAAGCCCACCACAGAAGCCACGAGCGAACACCACACAGAAACACCCGAAAGAAAGGCCCACAGAACGAAAGGACCAGGTAACCGAGCCAACCAGTTCAGACAGGCCGAAGCCAGCAGGGCTAAGCAGCTCCAAACCACACCTGCCTACCCCTTCTAAACACTCACCTTTCCCACACCTCGCGTATACACTACCCCTCGTGTCCTACACCTCTACCTACATGATGATGAACATAAATACACCTTAAAGTTAATACACCCATGCCCTATCCCTAAGTTGGGATGTCAATATCAACATACCCTAAAATACTTTGTCTTGCCAGACTAAGTTACTGAAGACCAATCGCCCCATAAATCTATGTATTCAATCCTTAGGTTAGTTATCTTTATCCGCCATTGTGTTCATCTCTTCCATTTACTTTTCCACAATTGTTATACGTCTTCCAATCACCTCCTTCGTATCCACAGTCCACACTACTCTATTTTGCTTCGTGTCCTACACCTCTTAGCCGCCAGACTCTACCTACATGATGATGAACATGAATACACATTCATTTAATACACCCATGCCCTGTCCCTAGGTTGAGCCAATGCCAACCAGTTCAGACAGCCATAAATCTATGTATGTTCTTCCATCCGAGAAGTAATATGTTCACCCCCTTAAAATACCTTGTCTTGCCAGACTAAGTTTCTGAAGACCAACCGCCCCCATAAATCTATGTATGTTCTTCCATCCGAGAAGTAGTATGTTAAAACCCCATGTCCTAATTGATAAGAAACTATGATACCCACGGGTACACCAGTGTATATAGAACCATTGTTCCTGTAAGACCTAGACAGCAATGACTGAAGATGTTAGCCACCATGCAGTAACTTTAATTCTTACCCCAACCAGAGATTGTATATACAACCCTCTGTTACCATTGTCTCGACGCATTTTCACCACGAAACAATACCAAAGTTAACCCTACGAACTGTCGTTTTCTTTGGTGTATATATCATAGAAAACGCAGTTCCCAGGAACAACTAGATCAGCAAGAAATAGTGTCAGATTAACAGTATCCATAACCATCGTATTGATGAGTAATAATACACCATGTTTTCCCTACTTTTATCCACAGTCAAGCACACACCTACAGTTAACCTCCTCTTCCACACAGCCCCACAGTCCACATGATTCTATCCTTTCCAGACTCATATACCACCACATATTGCTCATCCCCCGGTAGCGTTTGGCTAACATGCTTTCCCTGTCATTAACCCCCAAGCTACGATACCAACTGTAGTCTAATGCCACCCCTACGCCCAGAGACCTTAGGGTCAAACTTCCACGTAGCCCCCCTTAACCCTCTCCCTCTCGTTAACCCCCCACGCTCCTCCACTCCCTCCTAACCTAGCCTCTCCAGCATACCCCCTGAATATCCTTAACTTTTCCGTTACTAACATTCTCAAACCTTTTGTATACATACTCCTATCCAGCCTACCTTTCCCCAGTAGGAAGGAACACCATTAGAACTTTACTAACCCTTTGCATGCCATCTATTCCCTCACAACCCATTCACAACCCTGTACCAAATGATCGTCAGTGTGAGGCTAGCCGCCTCACCAGTGACTAACTTCTATTGCCATACTTCCAGATAAATGTGGCAGAGTTAGCAACCCAGTCTCCACCACATCCAACACACCATGCAATTAACAAACCAACCGATTAAACCAGCTAGTCAAGGCACCTTCGGTTTTGGTATTACGAACACCCACATCTGTCTCATAAACAGAGGGTTATTACAAACACTTGTGATATGGCAAGCCCCTAGCCACAGCCGCCGGACGACCATCACAGAGAGAGGGCGCGCATCTACCCCTTTTTACCCACCCGAGGAGGGAGACCCCACCCCTGCGGAGGTATACCTGACCCCTGTTTTGACTTCCGGGTCATTGCCAGGTAGTACAGGAATTCTTCCTATCAATGAACTAACCATGCATGACTAAACCCTTTACTAACCTCTATTAACCCACAATAACCCATTCACCTTTCTTGCATACTCGGATAATCAAATTAGCACCTCAGCTATACCATAGAATGAAGACTGAGCAATATAAGAGAGACGCTCCTATCACAGCTGTCCCAGTCCTCCTCGCAAAGTAGATCCAGTCTCCCTCCCCTCAATACTTCCAGTATAGCCAAAATAGTACCTCTTACTAAGGCTCAGTTATATCACATTATGAAGGCTCTCTATAGCCATGTGCCACAACAGTAATCACCACCTTACCTAGTCCCCGTATCTATTGAGAGCTCAAATAATTCCATAAGACTCGAGATCCCTATGGCCTACAGGGTCCAAAACCGAGCCTATAAACCCAGCTCCAGCCCCCAGTAAAATCAGTTGAAAGATAGACACCAACCAGTGGCTGGCCCCCTTAAGTTGACCTGTAGCTCTGTCCTTGTGTTGTTCCTGAGATTTGAGTTCCAGAGCCGGCAGACTCCGTGGCAGATTTGAGATAGAAGCATCTGTCCACGTACAAGAAATCTACGTGCACCTTATAACCTTCACACACCAGTGGGTATATAAGCGTGTAGCCAGCAACGATCGCCAAGAGATCCGTCTTGAGAACTTCCTACATATGGACCCCCTGGACGGCCGCGGAACCAGTCGTTAGCCCCCAACATCACGGACGCAAGATAACCAGGACCAGACCAACCAAATACTACCCAAGATTCACTTTATTAGTACTACCGTGTTACAGTACTAATTAGAGACTCACTTATTAATCTTTCTATGAAGTGGCTATATCTTTGCCCCAGTATAATTCATATACAACCATTCTATTGGGAAGTGCTAAGCGTATCAGTGTTCATTAATTAACAGGCGACATTAACTCTCGTAATTACCCCTATTCAGATATTATTACATAGAAGTAAAACCCTAGTGATATCTAACGTTCGCCCACTGATTTGTGTTCTACGTATTTCTGCTATAAGAATATAAAACTTAGATCAGTACCCCCCTGAGGTTACTAGAATTCCCGTGCTCTAAAAATATGCTTGTCTAATTCTAGTCTGTTAACTACTACTTGTGCACCAGAACTGCCAGTAATAAATCTAATTAGTGAAATTGAATCTATAAGAAACATTGATGTCTTCCAGTATATAAACTTGCGAACCAAGCCAGTGATCAGAAGAGTATACCTGAACGTTGGAAGTGGGAGACTAGGCTCCATCCAGATCCACTAATACTAGTGGTTCATTTCTATCATTTGTCTTGTACGAGTATTCATACCTTCTTATGCTTCCTATTAATCATCTTCAATAAACGTGATCGTGTGTCTTGTTACCGTGTGTTTATTTTGTGTTCTCTATTCCTCATACCTTGTATTGTGCATGCAGCCTTATATACCCAGTCAGTTAGAACTCACATTACCCAAGTTAATCCTGTAGAAAAACAGGGCATAACATTGGCGGCAGCGGTGGTTCTTGATTCGGATAAAAGGTTGCATTACATTGCAAGTTTGGAACAGCCAGAACACGATAACATCATGGCGCACCGTTCTCACATTCCCATCCCACATTATGATGGAGAAACTTACGAGATCGAAACGTTCATGGACATAGTGAAACCCGTACTTGACCTAGTTTATACCACGGACGCAGAAAAGATAGCCGTGACATTAACGCCCCTGGGAAAAGCCGTTTCCCTGGTTGCCTACCAAGTGCACCCTGCTCTCACATGGGACGAATTTCGCCCAATAGTGATAGAAGCCATTAACCCGGGAGCTGCGGGGAGACTCTTAAGAGTTCCCCCGGCGCACTGCGGGAAGACTCTTAAGAGTCAGAGAAAATAAAAATCAACTTTTGACATCGAAAAAAAAAAAAAAATTTATATTTTTTTTTTTTTATTTTATTTTTTTTTTTTGGCCCCTGGGCCATGCAAAATCTCAGTCCTCTACCTCCCCTCCTTCCCCACTTTCCTCCTTCAGTTATCACCTATTTCCCTGTTATTCCCTTATTCTGAGGTATATTTTCGTGCTAACATTAGAAATCCGATTGGAGGGTGTGGTCATACACTGATAGCAAGCGAGTGCAAGAGAGAGAGAGGAGTATCGATCGACTGTGTCTCAGTGGCCTTGGGGGAAATTGGCGGGAAAGCAGATTGCCTCACCCATACATTATACAACTCGCGGGCTATATCTCCGAATCTGACCATCCAAACGCTGTTTTCACTCGTTTTATTGTTGTTTCAGGTTAATACCTTTATAATCAACCCATAATAGGCGCATATGGATAAATATTAATGCTATTAATGGCACAATGAATATTTTAGTGACGGAAACACCTGCGTCGTCAGCACAGGGGGACGTTTCCAATTACCCCCATGCGCACTTCAGAGGTTAAGCCTTCGTTGGGCGTTTTCGTGGCCCACACCCGTATCCAAGACACTAAATTTGAAGGCGATCTAGATGCCACAGTGAATAAGATCGCCCAACATATAAAAGTTTCTTTCCCCACATTGACCAGAATCCATCAACAGCAGCAGATTGTGGTCAACCTTGTATCAATATTGCCCTCAGCAGTAAAAGATCATTTCCGTGTGCACGATTTCGTCGGATATCAAAAAGATCTCATCACGATCCGACGTATTTTGGCCGTGCGCACAGAAGCACCCACCCAAATCGCTGTAATAAAGAGGTTTCCCACGCACCCGCAGCATCCCGACCACCAAAACTCCAAGAATGCCTACCCATCCTCATCCTTCCACAACAGACCCACCTACCCTTCCGGCAAGCCCCAACCCAGTAGGCCCCGGTTCCAACCTACCCAGCCACGCAGAATCTTCAACCGGAACAAAACCTACAACACCTACCAAAGTAAAAACCCTACATTAGTAATTATCAACCCCTATGATTTCCCTGCCTGTAGTGCTCAGTGTGCCCTCCATCAAATTTGTGACTCTGCCAAACCCCGCCCCTTTACTCCTCGCATTTCTGTAAATGAAGAGGAGTTGGGACAAGAGGAAGAAATGGAGGAAATGCACACCGGAGAAATAGCCCCTATCATGACCTCAGATGATACCGAGGAAACCCTGGAGGAGGTAGATACCGACTCCCAGGATTTTTAAAGTACCCCCCGCCCAAGATGGCCTCGGCGGGGGACGCCATAACTGACCGCACTGCCCCCATTTGTTACATGGCCAAAATCAAGGACATTCCTGTCCGCTTGTTAATCGACACGGGAGCTGCCAAGTCATGTTTGTTCAAGTCTTATTATGATCAACACCACCGACTATTTGGCCCCTTGTTAACCACCAAAGCAGAACTAATCTCAGCTGCAGATACCTACTTAAATCTCCTAGGAGACACTTTGCCCCTGTCAGTAACTACTCCTGCCCCCCATGCTCGTTGTTATCACACGTTCACAGTATGTTCCTCCCACTGTAAACATTACGATGATTTCCTTGGACTTGACCTCCTTCAAAAACTCCAGGCCCAGGTTGACTGCGGCCAGAGGCTGATCTCATTCAAAAAAAAAATCCAACCCAAAGCCTCTGACAAACCAATCACGCAGAAACCTATTCACAAAAAGAAAAAACACCTTCCCCCTCAACAAACTCTGAGTCAGGGTTACCAAGTTGCAGCTAGCACTAAGGTAACTTCTAACCCCTCCCCTTGCCCCGAGTTCTCTCAAAATATCACTCAATTGGTTGAAAAAATGCCTCAACAAACGAAAGAAGACAAGTCCAAGCAACTCCCTCTCAGTAATCCCCTCAATTCTCGTAACTCTGTCCAGGATAAATCCTCCCATGTTTCCAGGACAGACTCTGATGTATGTAACCACAATTCTATCAAATATTTATGTACACGTGTTTCCAGGGAAAATGCCGACCTATGTACCCAACAATGTTTTCCCATGCCCCCAGAAATGTTCAGCTATTCCACAACCAACAAAATTCCCCTTGTGACAGTTTTCCGTCAGTAGCTCCCTTCCACCCCACACAATTCACACCCCTAGAAAACTTCAGAACCCCACACTTGACTCGCCCTCTCATGACAAACAAACTCACCAGTCCCAGATAACCTCTAACCAGACCGTGACTGCCACCAAGAAAATTCCCCAAATTCGTCCTGTTAACAACCCCAAATCAATACATCAGTCCTCCACCAATAACCCATGTTCTACACCTAACTCTTCCCCCACCAACCCTCCGCAGTCCCACCAACAAATCCCGTTTTCTAACTCGCTCACCTCTCACCACCCTGACCCTCCCACACGCGCCGTTAACCCTCCCCTCACGCGTGACAACCTAGGGACCCAACCATGTTCCCCCCATGCCCCCAGAAATGTCCAGCTATTCCACAACCAACCAAATTCCCCTTGTGACAGTTTTCCGTCAGTAGCTCCCTTCCACCCCCACACAATTCACACCCCTAGGAAACTTCAAAACCCCACACTTGACTCGCCCTCTCATGACAGACAAACCCACCAATCCCATATAAACTCCAAACAAACCGTCACTGCCACCGACAAAACTCCCCAAATTCGTCCTTCTAACAACCACCAATCAGTACATCAGTCCTCCACCAATAACCCATCTTCTATACCTCACTCTTCCCCCACCAACCCTCCACAGCCCCTCCAACAAATTCCGTTTACTAAATCCCTCACACCTCACCCTGCTGATCCTCCCACACGCGCCGTTAATCTCCCCCTCACGCGTGACCCCCACCAAAGTGACCTTTCCCCCCTTATGCGTACCGAGCACCTGCTCGCCATTCGATCCCCCACCATTATCCCCCATCATTAGCCCAGCTGTAGTTCAAGATAAATGCCAAATTTCCCCCCGCCATCAAAAATGGGTTAACCTTCGACCCATACCCCAAACTCACATGATATTTTCCCCCACTACCACGTCCACCAACCCCAATCGTTGCCTCTTACAACCCGCCATCATTTCCGCTCGCATCAACCACATTCTCGTGGCAAATATCTCTGAGGAATCCCTGACATTACCAAAAGGTCTCATTATAGGAGACCTCGAAACTTTTGATGACCTCCCCATAAATTTTAATGACACCCCTACCAGCCTCCAATTGCCCCCTCTCCCGGACACATTATCCGACCACCAAAAACACAGCATGTACGACCTATTCCTAGAGTTCAGTGACGTGTTTGCCCAACAACCCACTGAAATCGGACAGACCGATGTAGAACAACACATCATTAACACCACAGGCCCCCCCATAAGACAACCATCCCGTAGAAAAAATCCCATACAACGCCAGGAAGAGGAACGCCAAGTCCAAGAGATGTTAGAGGCCGGTATTGCCACCCCGTCCATTAGTCCCTGGTCTTCCCCTGTTGTCCTAGTAAAAAGAAAGATGGGTCAACCCGTTTTTGCGTCGATTACAGGAGATTGAATGACGTAACCATTAAGGACGCTACGCCATTACCCAGGATAGACGATTCCCTTGACTCCCTATACGGATCCAGATGGTTCACTACCCTCGACTTGCAAGCAGGGTATTGGCAAGTGCCTATCAAGGCAGAGGACCAAGAAAAAACAGCATTTTCCACTAGTGGTGGCCACCACTACGAATTTAACGTCCTACCTTTTGGCCTCTGTAACGGACCCGCCACTTTCTCCCGTTTGATGGAAGCGGTATTACATGGCCTAACCTGGGAAACCTGCCTAGCCTATCTAGACGATATTATTGTGTACTCACCAACCTGGGAAGAACACCTCCTCAAGTTGAGACAAGTCCTTCAAAGAATCCAAGCCGCCGGGTTGAAATTAACACCCTCAAAGTGCGAGATTGCCCGAAATAAGGTAGATTTCCTCGGCCACGTAATATCTGAACATGGTATTGCACCAGACCCAAAGAAACTTCAAGCCATACAAAACCAACCCCCACCCACCACCGTTAAAGGAGTACGTTCTTTTCTAGGTTTAGCCACATACTACAGACGTTTCGTCCCCCACTTTGCCACCATAGCCAGACCCCTCCACCAACTCACCCACAAAGACACCCCATTCACCTGGACACCTGAAAGAGACCTCGCTTTTAACATTTTGAAACAAAAGCTAATCCAAGCCCCTATTGTCGCTTTCCCTGATTACCATAAACCTTTCCGTCTTTATACCGACGTATCTCTGTACGCCATTGGTGCAGTTTTAGCTCAAGTCAGAGACGGAGAGGAACATGTGATAGCATATGCCAGCTCCACCCTCAACCAAGCACAACAGAATTATGCAGCCACCAAGAGAGAGTGCTTAGGGATCATTTGGGCACTCAGCCACTTCCGGTCATTTGTGTTGGGCGCAAAACTCGATATAATAACCGACCATCAATCTTTGCAATGGTTGCGTAAGTGCGAAACCAACTCAGCCATTTTGGTACGTTGGAGGGAGACACTAGAGGACTACGATTTTACAATACAGTATCGTCCAGGCAAACTTCACACCAATGCAGACGCCCTGTCACGTTTGCCAGTACCAAAAGACCAGCACCAACCTAGCCGCCTTACAAAACACTGAGCTTTTATCTACCCCCATCCACCAACATAATTCCCCCTCAGCCCCCTCACTAATTCAATCTTGGGAAACAAGAATCAGACCACCCTGGATACCGTTAAATGTCTTCAGGAAACTGACTCGCTGGGGAGATCAACTTGCCACAGACTCCGGTCACATAGTCTTAGACCCCACCATTGCCCATGACTACATGATTGCCATCCAAGAGGGAAACGGCATACACCTTGGACAAAAGAAGATGTTAAAAATCTTCGCAGATCAATACTGGACCCCCAACCCCTCCAAAATTGCACAACGAGTGACAGAATCCTGCAAACCTTGTTTATTGGGGAAGGATAGATCACGCACCCCAGGCCCAGCTGGTACCATTTCTGCCAACAAACCGTTCCAAGTCCTATCCCTCGACATCATGGGCCCGTTTCCTTCTTACGCTGGCAACCGCTATATCGTCACATTTGTTGACGTATATTCAAAAATTTGAATAGCCTGCCCAGTTAAAGACCACACAGCCACCACAGTCGCCACACTGCTTGCCACAGAAGTGTTCCCTATATTCGGCCTTCCCCTTGCTCTTCTATCCGACAATGCCCCCGAGTTTAGTGGACACGTTTGGCACCAGTTCACCCAACAATGCGGTATTAAGATCAAACACTCATCCCCGTACTGGCCTCAAGGAAATGCTATATGCGAACGCAGCCATCGCACCATCAACAACCAGTTACGTACAAAAATGATTGCTCTTAACACCTCAGACTGGCCATCACAACTAAAGATGATACAATGGGGCATGAACACCTGTCCCCGAGAAGACGGTATTTCCCCTCATGAACGTGTTTACGGCGTGCACCCCCTGTTACTGCCATTCCACCATCACGCTCACCTCCCCTCCAACACCTCCACAATTGACCCATTGCAACATCTGCAAAACACCCTCCATACCGCCCAAACCTGTCAAGACACCAAAACTGATAGCCCCGATGACAAAAACCCTTTCGCCATCCATGACACCGTAATGGTAGCCATCCTCCCTGTCACCAACAAATTAGGCCCTCGCTATGTCGGGCCCTACACCATCATACAAGTCCCAAATGCCTATCAAGTCACCATCGATTATCACGGCGTGACTCGCACGTTCCGAACTAGATTCGTCCGAGCGTTTAAACCTCTAAAACCACAAGACATTACCCCACCCCACACGTCCGACCCTGAATAAAACACCCCTACTAACCCTTCCACTCAAGCTATGAATATTCCCATACAAACCCCTAAGGGCCTAAGCCCTCCAGCACCGAACCGACCAATCATTCCTCAACATACCCCCCAAACTAACCTCCACAAACCCCAAGCTCCCACTATCACACCTTCCTCCACCATGACACCTTCCTTCACTTCTGATAGTCAAGTACCTCCCCAACTTATCCAAGTACGAAAACCTCCACCCACAACCCCGACCACAACGGAAACCCTCCCGTCTAGCCCTGACATACCTCCAAAGGCACCACAGTGAGAAAACCACCACCCCCACCCAAAACCAAGTACACACCCAACCGCACCACATAATCTACCTCAGTAACCTCACGCTACAACTTACGCCCACGACTAAAATCTTTTAAAACCTCCAGAAAACACACCCTGCTAACCCCGTTCCGGAAGGCTGCCAGACCACTATCCTCCTCCTCCTCTTCTTCTTCGTCGAATTCTCCTCCACAAAGGGAAAGAAGATGAATAATCACAAGTAAACACCATAAACCCTCTAACTATATTCCAAAAATAACAACCCCCACCCCACCACGAAAACACATACCTTCCTCTTCAACCTCATCCCCTCTCAACCCCCACCTCATCACCCCGAATGACCTACTAGATCTACCCCCCCACCAAACTCCCATAAAACCGCCTACTTCCACCACCAGCAAATAACCGACCCCACCAAAGAACACACGCCACACACGTTCCTACCCCCAACCCTCCAAATTAAATCTCCACTCCTACCCACCGTCTAGCCCCCCCCCCACATCCACCCCTTTCCCCTCCACTATCCCTGCGACCCCACCCACACATCAACCAACCTCCTCACCTCATCGAACCCCCAACCAACCCCCCCCTTAAAATATACACTATGCCAACGACTAACCCCTCCTCTCACCACTAACACGCAACTAACTCCTCACCAAAGCCCCTCCAAATTGACGGGCCCGACCTCCACACCCCCACTTGAATCCCCCCCCCAAAGTCACCCCTGAGAGAACCCCCATACATACCCCCACCAAATCCTCTTCCATTCCGCCTACCACCCTCACTCGACAAAAACCTCCACACGCATCTACCTCTCAAATAACCCCTGACCTCACCCCCACTAAATACCCTCCAGGGGAGGTGTGGTGGAGTGGTCTTGCCACTGGCCTGGTAATCCAAAGGTCCCGGGTTCAAATCCCGATGTATCAATGGGAAGATATTATTGGGATGGAATTTGTGCTGTACCTAGTATCAGTGCATTACCACAAGCCCACCGAAACGTCAATAAAATACCCTCATTGTTCCCTGATTAAATAGCACTGTATGAATATTCCCATATTCAAAATATGCTATAGGGGTGCAATGCCTGGTGAGTTATCTGCTCAACAGGTGGCGTTGTGTGTGTGTAAGTGTGAGAGTCCGAGTGTAGGGGATGAGACAGTGAAGCACGGGAACGAGGTGGCTTCAGAGATGGGGTCGTTTCGGGCCATGAGTGAGCACCGTGCCTCATGTGAAGGCAAGATGGCAGGTGCTCGTTGTACTCTACGTGCTTCACATGTCTCACTCCCTAGACTGGAACAAGACCTCACGGGCTTCACTGTTCATTGTAAAGCGGTGAATGTTAATGCTCTCAGCCTATGCCCGAGAGGAAGTAAGTTGGAATATAGAAGAAAAAAAAAATGTAAAGCGTTCTTCCCCTCAATATAGAACATCATCGAGCGACTCAAGTCCCACGACAAACATCTACCTTCCCACCAGGACCTCCAAAGGTAGAATAATCAACAGACCCATCAGATTTAAAGACAGTTATACAAAAACAACACCCACCCCGTTCTTACACTAAAGACCCAAGCCACACAACACACACACCCCCTCTTTCTCACACACCTCCCTCACGCACCTTACCTAAACCGATATTGCACATTGCCTCAATATATTTTCCCAGCCTACAACACCACCCAAGAAAACCCCAAAAACCCCAGACTCATGTCCCCCCTTCACCCCCAGCTCCGTTTTCACGCGTTAACCCCTCCCCTTCAGTTAGTAACCCATTCACCACACTGAAGAGGCCTCCTGTCAATCCCACACACCTCACTCAATACATGACCGCCACCATGAACCAATCCACACCCTTCGTCACCCCCGTCCCTACCCCCACGGGGGAAAACTACAAACCATTCATACGAAAGGTTAAAGTAAAAACGTCCACAGGACGCTTAGCCCGTCTACAACGCCCACATCAAGCCCGGGCAACCGCCCTCCACAACACAGAGGACACATTCCTACAGGTCTACATTGACCTGCAAAAGAAACCTGACCCTCGCTCTCTTGCTTGGTGGGACCTTCTCAATACACTCAAAATGACCCACCATGACTATGCTTCTTTTTACTTCACCCTTGAGGCTCGGGGACGAGCCTACAATGAAGGAGAGGGAAGTAAAATGCCCCAGAACGAGAAGCCCACCACAGAAGCCACGAGCGAACACCACACAGAAACACCCGAAAGAAAGGCCCACAGAACGAAAGGACCAGGTGACCGAGCCAACCAGTTCAGACAGGCCGAAGCCCGCAGGGCTAAGCAGCTCCAAACCACACCTGCCTACCCCTTCTAAACACCCTCCTAGCTGATGCTGAGAGGATTGAGTTCTAGTCATGTGGTGATGGGCTGGTCTATCCGAGTGAGAACTGAGCGATCTCTGCCATACCCATAGCTTACTCTGACTGTTCCTTTTACTAATCTTCTAGATCTCAAGTGGCGGCGTCTTTTCCGTGGATTGACCTCCCTACTGCCAACCTAGAAGTTGGCAGATTGGGAGCCAAAGTGTCACATTTTTCCCTTACCCCTCAACTTTCCTTTCATAATTGCTGAGGGATACAGGGCCTTGGGTGGGGCTTGGGTTTCCCGGGCGTTTCCGCACCCTCCTCAGCTCCCTGCCTTGGAGTGGCTTCGGTCACCCGGGCTTTGTTAGTGGTAATCAGGGAGGATTTTTTTTTTAGGGGGGGCGCTCATTTATGGCCTTGGCCTTGCTCGAGACCTGGGGGCTGTTCGGCCAGACAGCCTGGGGAACAACAACAACAACAACAACCCTTTCTAAACACTGACCTTTCCCACACCTCGTGTATACACTACCCCTCGTGTCCTACACCTCTACCTACATGATGATGAACATAAATACACCTTAAAGTTAATACACCCATGCCCTATCCCTAAGTTGGGATGTCAATATCAACATACCCTAAAATACCTTGTGTTGCCAGACTAAGTTTCTGAAGACCAATCGCCCCATAAATCTATGTATTCAATCCTTAGGTTAGTTATCTTTATCCGCCATTGTGTTCATCTCTTCCATTTACTTTTCCACAATTGTTATACGTCTTCCAATCACCTCCTTCGTATCCACAGTCCACACTACTCTATTTTGCTTCGTGTCCTACACCTCTTACCCGCCAGACTCTACCTACATGATGATGAACATGAATACACATTCATTTAATACACCCATGCCCTGTCCCTAGGTTGAGCCAATGCCAACCAGTTCAGACAGCCATAAATCTATGTATGTTCTTCCATCTGAGAAGTAATATGTTCACCCCCTTAAAATACCTTGTCTTGCCAGACTAAGTTTCTGAAGACCAACCGCCCCCATAAATCTATGTATGTTCTTCCATCCGAGAAGTAGTATGTAAAAACCCCATGTCCTAATTGATAAGAAACTATGATACCCACGGGTACACCAGTGTATATAGAACCATTGTTCCTGTAAGACCTAGACAGCAATGACTGAAGATGTTAGCCACCATGCAGTAACTTTAATTCTTACCCCAACCAGAGATTGTATATACAACCCTCTGTTACCATTGTCTCGACGCATTTTCACCACGAAACAATACCGAAGTTAACCCTACGAACTGTCGTTTTCTTTGGTGTATATATCATAGAAAACGCAGTTCCCAGGAACAACTAGATCAGCAAGAAATAGTGTCAGATTAACAGTATCCATAACCATCATATTGATGAGTAATAATACACCATGTTTTCCCCTACTTTTATCCACAGTCAAGCACACACCTACAGTTAACCTCCTCTTCCACACAGCCCCACAGTCCACATGATTCTATCCTTTCCAGACTCATATACCACCACATATTGCTCATCCCCCGGTAGCGTTTGGCTAACATGCTTTCCCTGTCATTAACCCCCAAGCTACGATACCAACTGTAGTCTAATGCCACCCCTACGCCCAGAGACCTTAGGGTCAAACTTCCACATAGCCCCCCTTAACCCTCTCCCTCTCGTTAACCCCCCACGCTCCTCCACTCCCTCCTAACCTAGCCTCTCCAGCATACCCCTGAATATCCTTAACTTTTCCGTTACTAACATTCTCAAACCTTTGTATACATACTCCTATCCAGCCTACCTTCCCAGTAGGAAGGAACACCATTAGAACTTTACTAACCCTTTGCATGCCATCTATTCCCTCACAACCCATTCACAACCCTGTACCAAATGATCGTCAGTGCGAGGCTAGCCGCCTCACCAGTGACTAACTTCTATTGCCATACTTCCAGATAAATGTGGCAGAGTTAGCAACCCAGTCTCCACCACATCCAACAAACCATGCAATTAACAAACCAACCGATTAAACCAGCTAGTCAAGGCACCTTCGGTTTTGGTATTACGAACACCCACATCTGTCTCATAAACAGAGGGTTATTACAAACACTTGTGATATGGCAAGCCCCTAGCCACAGCCGCCGGACGACCATCACAGAGAGAGAGCGCGCATCTACCCCTTTTTACCCACCCGAGGAGGGAGACCCCCACCCCTGCGGAGGTATACCTGACCCCTGTTTTGACTTCCGGGTCATTGCCAAGTAGCACAGGAATTCTTCCTATCAATGAACTAACCATGCATGGCTAAACCCTTTACTAACCTCTATTAACCCACAATAACCCATTCACCTTTCTTGCATACTCGGATAATCAAATTAGCACCTCAGCTATACCATAGAATGAAGACTGAGCAATATAAGAGAGACGCTCCTATCACAGCTGTCCCAGTCCTCCTCGCAAAGTAGATCCAGTCTCCCTCCCCTCAATACTTCCAGTATAGCCAAAATAGTACCTCTTACTAAGGCTCAGTTATATCACATTATGAAGGCTCTCTATAGCCATGTGCCACAACAGTAATCACCACCTTACCTAGTCCCCGTATCTATTGAGAGCTCAAATAATTCCATAAGACTCGAGATCCCTATGGCCTACAGGGTCCAAAACCGAGCCTATAAACCCAGCTCCAGCCCCCAGTAAAATCAGTTGAAAGATAGACACCAACCAGTGGCTGGCACCCTTAAGTTGACCTCTAGCTCTGCCCTTGTGTTGTTCCTGAGATTTGAGTTCCAGAGCCAGCAGACTCCGTGGCAGATTCGAGATAGAAGCATCTGTCCACATACAAGAAATCTACGTGCACCTTATAACCTTCACACCAGTGGGTATATAAGCGTGTAGCCAGCAACGATCGCCAAGAGATCCGTCTTGAGAACTTCCTACATATGGACCCCCTGGATGGCCGCGGAACCAGTCGCTAGCCCCCAACATCACGGACGCAAGATAACCAGGACCAGACCAACCAAATACTACCCAAGATTCACTTTATTAGTACTACCGTGTTACAGTACTAATTAGAGACTCACTTATTAATCTTTCTATGAAGTGGCTATATCTTTGCCCCAGTATAATTCATATACAACCATTCTATTGGGAAGTGCTAAGCGTATCAGTGTTCATTAATTAACAGGCGACATTAACTCTCGTAATTACCCCTATTCAGATATTATTACATAGAAGTAAAACCCTAGTGATATCTAACGTTCGCCCACTGATTTGTGTTCTACGTATTTCTGCTATAAGAATATAAAACTTAGATCAGTACCCCCTGAGGTTACTAGAATTCCCGTGCTCTAAAAATACGCATGTCTAATTCTAGTCTGTGAACTACTACTTGTGCACCAGAACTGCCAGTAATAAATCTAATTAGTGAAATTGAATCTATAAGTAACATTGATGTCTTCCAGTATATAAACTTGCGAACCAAGCCAGTGATCAGAAGAGTATACCTGAACGTTGGAAGTGGGAGACTAGGCTCCATCCAGATCCACTAATGCTAGTGGTTCATTTCTATCATTTGTCTTGTACGAGTATTCATACCTTCTTATGCTTCCTATTAATCATCTTCAATAAACGTGATCGTGTGTCTTGTTACCGTGTGTTTATTTTGTGTTCTCTATTCCTCATACCTTGTATTGTGCATGCAGCCTTATATACCCAGTCAGTTAGAACTCACATTACCCAAGTTAATCCTGTAGAAAAACAGGGCATAACATTGGCGGCAGTGGTGGTTCTTGATTCGGATAAAAGGTTGCATTACATTGCAAGTTTGGAACAGCCAGAACATGATAACATCATGGCGCACCGTTCTCACATTCCCATCCCACATTATGATGGAGAAACTTACGAGATCGAAACGTTCATGGACATAGTGAAACCCGTACTTGACCTAGTTTATACCACGGACGCAGAAAAGATAGCCATGACATTAACGCACCTGGGAAAAGCCGTTTCCCTGGTTGCCTACCAAGTGCACCCTGCTCTCACATGGGATGAATTTCGCCCAATAGTGATAGAAGCCATTAAGCCTTCGTTGGGCGTTTTCGTGGCCCACACCCGTATCCAAGACACTAAATTCGAAGGCGATCTAGATGCCACAGTGAATAAGATCGCCCAACATATAAAAGTTTCTTTCCCCACATTGACCAGAATCCATCAACAGCAGCAGATTGTGGTCAACCTTGTATCAATATTGCCCTCAGCAGTAAAAGATCATTTCCGTGTGCACGATTTCGTCGGATATCAAAAAGATCTCATCACGATCCGACGTATTTTGGCCGTGCGCACAGAAGCACCCACCCAAATCGCTGTAATAAAGAGGTTTCCCACGCACCCGCAGCACCCCGACCACCAAAACTCCAAGAATGCCTACCCATCCTCATCCTTCCACAACAGACCCACCTACCCTTCCGGCAAGCCCCAACCCAGTAGGCCCCGGTTCCAACCTACCCAGCCACGCAGAATCTTCAACCGGAAAAAAACCCTACATTAGTAATTATCAACCCCTATGATTTCCCTGCCTGTAGTGCTCAGTGTGCCCTCCATCAAATTCGTGACTCTGCCAAACCTCGCCCCTTTACTCCTCGCATTTCTGTAAATGAAGAGGAGTTGGGACAAGAGGAAGAAATGGAGGAAATGCACACCGGAGAAATAGCCCCTATCATGACCTCAGATGATACCGAGGAAACCCTGGAGGAGGTAGATACCGACTCCCAGGATTTTTAAAGTACCCCCCGCCCAAGATGGCCTCGGCGGGTTATGCCATAACTGACCGCACTGCCCCCATTTATTACATGGCCAAAATCAAGGACATTCCTGTCCGCTTGTTAATCGACACGGGAGCTGCCAAGTCGTGTTTGTTCAAGTCTTATTATGATCAACACCACCGACTATTTGGCCCCTTGTTAACCACCAAAGCAGAACTAATCTCAGCTGCTGATACCTACTTAAATCTCCTAGGAGACACTTTGCCCCTGTCAGTAACTACTCCTGCCCCCCATGCTCGTTGTTATCACACGTTCACAGTATGTTCCTCCCACTGTAAACATTACGATGGTTTCCTTGGACTTGACCTCCTTCAAAAACTCCAGGCCCAGGTTGACTGCGGCCAGAGGCTGATCTCATTCAAAAAAAAAATCCAACCCAAAGCCTCTGACAAACCAATCACGCAGAAACCTATTCACAAAAAGAAAAAACACCTTCCCCCTCAACAAACTCTGAGTCAGGGTTACCAAGTTGCAGCTAGCAGTAAGGTAACTTCTAACCCCTCCCCTTGCCCGAGTTCTCTCAAAATATCACTCAATTCGTTGAAAAAAATGCCTTAACAAACGAAAGAAAACAAGTCCAAGCAACTCCCTCTCGGTAATCCCCTCAATTCTCGTAACTCTGTCCAGGATAAATCCTCTCATGTTTCCAGGACAGACTCTGATGTATGTAACCACAATTCTATCAAATATTTATGTACACGTGTTTCCAGGGAAAATGCCGACCTATGTACCCAACAATGTTTTCCCCATGCCCCCAGAAATGTTCAGCTATTCCGCAACCAACAAAATTCCCCTTGTGACAGTTTTCCGTCAGTAGCTCCCTTCCACCCCCACCCCTTCACACCCCTAGAAAACTTCACAACCCCACACTTGACTCGCCCTCTCATTACAAACAAACTCACCAGTCCCAGATAACCTCTAACCAGACCGTGACTGCCACCAAGAAAATTCCCCAAATTCGTCCTGTTAACAACCCCAAATCAATACATCAGTCCTCCACCAATAACCCATGTTCTACACCTAACTCTTCCCCCACCAACCCTCCGCAGTCCCACCAACAAATCCCGTTTTCTAACTCGCTCACCTCTCACCACCCTGACCCTCCCACACGCGCCGTTAACCCTCCCCTCACGCGTGACAACCTAGGGACCCAACCATGTTTCCCCCATGCCCCCAGAAATGTCCAGCTATTCCACAACCAACCAAATTCCCATTGTGACAGTTTTCCGTCAGTAGCTCCCTTCCACCCCCACACAATTCACACCCCTAGGAAACTTCAAAACCCCACACTTGACTCGCCCTATCATGACAGACAAACCCACCAATCCCATATAAACTCCAAACAAACCGTCACTGCCACCGACAAAACTCCCCAAATTCGTCCTTCTAACAACCACCAATCAGTACATCAGTCCTCCACCAATAACCCATCTTCTATCCCTCACTCTTCCCCCACCAACCCTCCACAGTTCCTCCAACAAATTCCGTTTTCTAAATCCCTCACACCTCGCCCCGCTGATCCTCCCACACGCGCCGTTAATCCCCCCCTCACACGTGACCCCCACCAAAGTGACCTTTCCCCCCTTATGCGTACCGAGCACCTGCTCGCCAGTCGATCCCCCACCATCATTAGCCCAGCTGTAGTTCAAGATAAATGCCAAATTCTCGCCCGCCATCAAAAATGGGTTAACCTTCGACTCATACCCCAGACTCACATGATATTTTCCCCCACTACCACGTCCACCAACCCCAATCGTTGCCTCTTACAACCCGCCATCATTTCCGCTCGCATCAACCACATTCTCGTGGCAAATATCTCTGAGGAATCCCTGACATTACCAAAAGGTCTCATTATAGGAGACCTCGAAACTTTTGATGACCTCCCCATAGATTTTAATGACACCCCTACCAGCCTCCAATTGCCCCCTCTCCCGGACACATTATCCGACCACCAAAAACACAGCATGTACGACCTATTGCTAGAGTTCAGTGACGTGTTTGCCCAACAACCCACTGAAATCGGACAGACCGATGTAGAACAACACATCATTAACACCACAGGCCCCCCCATAAGACAACCATCCCGTAGAAAAAATCCCATACAACGCCAGGAAGAGGAACGCCAAGTCCAAGAGATGTTAGAGGCCGGTATTGCCACCCCGTCCATTAGTCCCTGGTCTTCCCCTGTTGTCCTAGTAAAAAAGAAAGATGGGTCAACCTGTTTTTGCGTCAATTACAGGAGATTGAATGACGTAACCATTAAGGACGCTACGCCATTACCCAGGATAGACGATTCCCTTGACTCCCTATACGGATCCAGATGGTTTCACTACCCTCGAACTTGCAAGCAGGGTTATTGGCAAGTGCCTATCAAGGCAGAGGACCAAGAAAAAACAGCATTTTCCACTAGTGGTGGCCACCACTACGAATTTAACGTCCTACCTTTTGGCCTCTGTAACGGACCCGCCACTTTCTCCCGTTTGATGGAAGCGGTTATTACATGGCCTAACCAGGGAAACCTGCCTAGCCTATCTAGACGATATTATTATGTACTCACCAACCTGGGAAGAACACCTCCTCAGGTTGAGACAAGTCCTTCAAAGAATCCGAGCCGCCGGGTTGAAATTAACACCCTCAAAGTGCGAGATTGCCCGAAAA